>WOXC01012003.1:0-42500 GCA_011680675.1 Gymnobelideus leadbeateri
CAGGCCCAGGGCGAACGCGGGCAAATCTCTTTCTGTTCCTGAGCCTCAGTTTCCTCATGTGAAAAAAGTAGGGCTGGGCTAGAGGCTGGCTTAAGGCTGCTTCCAGCTCCAGATGCGGGATAGCATCAGGAGAAGGGTCCGTGGTAGGTAGTAGTGAAAGCATTTGAACACAGAGGCCAGTCCCAGAGCCTTCCCCCAACTCAGGCAGATCAAAGAGCAGCCAAGCCTGTTCCTGGAGGAAGGGCTTCCACCTCCCCCAGCCCTCTGTGCTTTCACCCCCTCCCATCCTCCTCCTGGGTGACGTCATTGGGCAGGGGCGGTGGGCGGAGCGGGGCCAGCTCACAGAAAAAGCATCCTGCTCAGAGCCTGGAGAGGACAAGCTTCTGCTCTGCTCTCCCAGCACCGCCACTGCAGTGATGCCCACAGCAGCTTGGCCTGTGGGCCGGCCAGCCACCGTGCTGGGCGCGATGGAGATGGGCTGGTGCATGGACCTGGAATCCAGCAAGGCCTGCCTGCAAGCGTTCCTGGAGCGCGGCTACCGCGAGGTGGACACGGCCCACATTTATGGCGATGGCCAGTCTGAGAGCTTCTTGGGCAGCATGGACCTCTGGGGAAGCAAAGGAGGTGAGCTGCCAGTGCCCTGCCCTGCGCGACCCCGTGCACCGCCCCCGCCCAGCCCCCGGGTCAGTGAACCCATCCCCCCATCAGAGACCTGGCAGGTACCTCTGGGGGTGATGCAGCCTCCACCCTCCCTGATGTCACAGTCTGGGGGGTGCAGCTTTGAGCGCTTATCCCTGACACTGGTCTGTAGGCCGTGCAGCCTCTACCCTCCCCGATGTCGCAGTCTGGGGATTCAGACTTGAGTGGTTGGCCCTGACACTGGGCCCGTAGGCCGTGCAGCATCTTCCCTCCCTGATGTCGCAGTCTCAGGGGTTCAGCCTTGAGTCTTTGTCCCTGACACAAGGCTCCCAGGCTGACGCAGCCAGTCCTCCTCCAGGACTTGTATCCTTAGACCCCTTGATCTGGGTTCTCTGTCCCCACCCATACACCCATACCCCGCTAATACATTATGTTTGAGGTCCCCTGCCGTCTTTGTACCCCCAGCTACCACCTGGCCAAAGGGTCCAGATGCCATGCACTTTTCCAGGGGCAAAGCACTCCCGTATCTCTGCCAAGAAAATCTCAGATGAGAACAGGAAGGCTCAGCCATGACTGAAATGAAACAACATACACACACACACACACACACACACACACACACACACACACACACACACAAACACAGTCACTCACAAACACACAGGACACCTGCTCTTCATGAAAGCGCATGTCAGGAGACCTGGACAAGTCATTTTTCTTTTCTAAATTTTGGTATTCTCAATGGTAAGTGAAGCCATTTGGTATAGATCAGGGGTTCTTAACCCTGGGGTGCTCTGACAGCTTTCAGGGGCCAAAAACAATATACCATCTTTCTTTTCCCTAACTTGTCACAGAATTGTAATATTCATTTCTTTTAATTTATGTAAAATATTTTCAGAGAAAGGGTCCATGGGCTTTGCCAGATTGCCATAGGGGTCCATGAAGGAAGGAAACAAACATGCTTTAAGTGCCTACTGTGTTCTAGGCTCTGTGTTAAGCACTTAGAAATGTTGTATCATTTCCCTGCTTTGAAGGAGGTGCTCTTATCTTGATGATGATGATGATGATGATGATGATTCTGACCTTACACTAGAGGAGACTAAGGCAGATAGCATTTCCATGAGCTGTTCAGAGTGACAAGCTACTAAGTGTGTGAGACAGAATCTGAACTCAGCTCTTCCTGACTCCAGCCCCACACTTAAGTCACTGCATCATCTAAAGTGCTTCTAAAACCTGCCTCTAAAAAGGGAAGGAAGATGGAAAGTCTCCCTGGGAAGGGGAGGAGGGATCCTGGGAAAACTATGAGAATGTAAAAAACAAAAGATGTCACTAAAAGCTTTTAAGTAAATGGCAGCTGTTTGGGTCCAGGGTCAGCAGAGGATTTTCTGTCTGTTGCTTGAATTGAATGGAATCTCAGCCAGTCCTTCCACCTTCTTTCTCCCCAAGTGAAAATTGCCACCAAGGCCAATCCCTTGGAAGGGAAGAGCCTGAGTGCCAGCAGTGTCCGGTCCCAGCTGGAGGACTCCCTGAAGAGGCTGCAGTGCCCCCGAGTGGATCTCTTCTACCTGCATTTGCCAGACCGGGAGACCCCCCTGGAGGAGACATTGACGGCCTGCACTGAGCTGCACAAGGAGGTGAGAACATAGGAAGGCAGAGAGGGGCCTTTAGAGTAAAGTATGTGAGAGCTGGGAAGGCCCATAGGGCACAAACAACCACCCAACACAGATGTCAGAGCTGGAAAGGCCTTAGAACATTCACAGATCATTCAAGATTATTTATTAACCACCTACTGTGTGCCAGGCACTGTACTAGAGGTGGAGATGAAAGGAACAGACCCCACTCAAAAAGATATTCTAATTGCATTTCCTCCCTCTCTCCCTTCCTCCCCTTTTTCCTTCTCTCCCTCTCCCCTCTTTACCCTTCCCTCTCTTCCCCTGGTTCCCTCTCTCCTTCCCTACCTCTGCTTTCCCTTTCTGTCTCTTTCTGCCTCTCCCTCTCTGCCTCCCTCCCTCTCTCCTTTTCTCATCCCCTCTTCCTCCCTCCCTCTTTCTCTCCCTCTTTCTCTCTCTCCCCTGCAGGGTAAGTTTGTAGAGCTGGGCCTGTCTAACTATGCCTCCTGGGAAGTTGCTGAAATCTGCACCCTCTGCAGGAAAAATGGCTGGGTGGTCCCCACTGTGTACCAGGTGAGTACCTGCAGGAGCTCAGATTCTGCTGGGCCTCCTGGGACCCTTCTTGGCTTCTGGGTTCACCTGACCCAACAGATGGGGAACCTTTCTACCCTGGAGATCATAGAGGGTCAGGCCTCACAGGAACTTGAGAGACCATCTAACCAGCCCCTCATTTTACAGGCTAGGAAACCCAGGATGGGAAGAGGCAGTGACTGGCCTTATGTCACAGGGCTAGTCAATAGCCAAGCTGGGATACAGATCTAGGGCCCTGAGTCCCAGGGCTTTGGGGTAGAAAGAGAACTGGCTTTGGACACAGAAGACCTAGTTTCAAATCCTGACTCTGCTCCTTCCTACCTAATGACTTTTCTATTCTCGGCCTCAGTTTCCTCATCTGTAAAGTGAATGAGTGGGCCTGGAGCTACAGCCAGAGAGCTTAGCTGGTACCCTCTCCTGACCTGGGCTGGTTGGGGGGTTGTCCCTTCCCTGAACCTCTCTGTCTGTGCTGTCCTCCCTCCTCACAGGGCATGTACAACGCCCTCACTAGGAAAGTGGAGAAGGACCTGTTGCCCTGCCTGCGTCATTTTGGAATGCGGTTCTATGTCTTCAACCCTTTGGCTGGTATGAGGAAAAGGGGGGAGGGGACCCAAAATCTCAGGGATGGGGCAGTAGAACGAGGGCATGAAGTCACGACTTCTGGGTTCAGATCAGGGCTCTGATACTTCTTAGCTGTGTGTCCATGGGCAAATTGCAACCTCTCTGAGCCTCTCTGGCCAAAGGGGGAAATAATATTTAACTATCTCACAGGGCTGCTATGGGATGGCATTCTTTTAAAGATGGAGATCCCTCCAGAAATATAAATTTGTTGTGACTTTTCTTAGAGCTACTAAGTCACTCTTCTGAGCTCAGTTTTAAGCAGGGGGGATAGAGACAGTGTCCAAGGATGGCAGGGGTCCCCAGGTGAGTCAGTTGGAAATGGGAGCCACTAATCCATACATAAGGAGCCTTGTGGGTCACATAGGAGCTTCCAATGGGACATTATGTTATCTTGTATTTTATTTATTTTGTCAAACATTTCCTAATTACATTTCAGTCTGGCTTTGCCCCTTTGCCCTGGAGGAACTAGGCCTCTTCTCCTCCTCCCATCCCAATTCAGCCCACTCCACCCATAGTTCTGGAATTATGACCCTAGGAAACCTGGTCACCATCCCAGAATGGGCTGTGTCAATCTCATCCCCCTTTCTCCCACTCACCAGGAAGGTCACTTTTGCCTCTACAATGCTCCCTAGCCATGTCTCTCCTGTTGTTTCCCTCCTTAGAAAGTCAACTTTATGAGGGCAGGGACTTTTCTGCCTTTGGATCTACACCTAAAACATGTACTTTTGGTTGTTTTGCAGTAGTTTAGTGATGTTTATTTAGTACATGCTTTTTCACCCATCCCACTTCTTCCTGGATTGTTGCCAAGTTGCAAAGTGAGGTCCCACCTCATGCAGCCTTTTGCCTTTTCCTGAGCTCTAAGCCCCTGTGGGTATCCTCAGGCCTCTGTGGAATCCCTGAGATCTAACTGTCTGTCCTTGCCACAGGTGGTCTCCTGACTGGAGAATACAAGTATGAAGACAAGGACAAAGAACAACCCCCTGGGACACAAACATCTGAGATGTATCATAAAAGGTCAGCTGCATATGAGAGGCTTAGAGATGGGGGAGGGTTCTGATCCCTCCCACATCCTTGAGCCCTCTTTCCTGTGGGTTGGGACCCTCCCTGACTGCAGTGGATCTGACTCCTTTGGGGTTATAGGATTGCAAGAGAAGAACAGCTTAGAAATCACCTCCTTCCTTTTACAGATTGGGAAACTGAGTCACGGGGAGATGAAGAGACTGGCTGATTGGCACAGAGCTAGTTGGCAGCTAGCTCTAACATTTGAGCCTGAGTCTTCTGGCTCCAAATGCATTCTTCTTGCCATACTAATCCCTTCTTGACATTTCTCTTACCTCTCTGAGCTCAGTTTTCATGGCCAGAAGTACAGGGATGGAGGCTGTAATTAGTACTCCTTAGTACTTAATTAGACCTTCATATCTTTCCTTAGGGAAGACATGCTTGGAAGATGGTGGAAAAAATGTTGGCCTTGAAATCTAGGCCTGTCTTCATCATTAACTAGCTCTGGGACCTTGCATGAGGCATCGTCTCTGGTTTTTCCTTACCCCATCTGTAAAATGGTTATGAGCCTTTGGCCCACCTCTCAGGAAACTATCCTACATCTCAGAGTGAGAAAGCCCTTCAAGAGCATCTCTGGTCAAACCCAGACCTGAACAAGAGCCCCCTTGAATCCATCCCTGACAGGTGGATCTTCAGCTTCTACTTGCAGACCCCAGAACCCCCTCAGGAGTCCAGATAGTTCCTTCCCCTTTTGAGCCCCTGTCATTGAGAGGAAAGGTTTCCTGACATTGAGGCCAAATTGACCTATTTGGAACTGTCCACAGGACAGCCCCACACATATATGATAGGTGCTTTTCCAACTGCTCACAAGTTTAGACCAAACAGCCCCAGTTCTATAAACCTTTCCTTGAGTTTCTGCCATGTCCTGGAGGGGCCTCCCCTTCCTCTGGACTCTCTCAGTGTCCTTCTCAGAATGGGGTAACAGGTCTTAAAATGGGCCCTCTGGGGTGTCACATGGGATGAGATGGGTGATTGTGGGGACAAGTGACCCCAGAGGATTGAAGGTCTTAGATAATGTGCCCAAGGACTGTGTCCTGCACCCATGGATTGTTCATTGGATGCTAGACTGAGCATAACTATGGGTCACTTTGGGTGCTTTGGGATCCTGACTGGGGAGATACAGCCCCACTTGGAGATTTTCAGTGGACAGTAGCTGCAGTCACCCAGTGAGCAGTGGCTGGTGTTCCTTAGCCTGGGCTGACTGACTCTGTCAGGGCTCCTGGGATTGGGAGCCTGGGTTCTCTGCCAAGCTAAGCCCCAAACAGATTCTGGTGAGGCCAGCCTGGGGGCACTGACCGCTGAACTTCCCTCCCTGCCCATTCATCACAGCTACTGGAAGGTATCTCACTTTCAAGCCATTGCTCTTGTGGAGAAAGCCCTGGCAGCATCTTATGGGGCCAACCCTCCCAGCATGACCTCAGCAGCCATCAGATGGATGTATCACCACTCAAAGCTCCAGGTAATGCCCTAGGTGCCCCAGGGACCCATCCCTTCCAGTGAGTCAGAGCCCTTAGCAGGCTGGGCCCATTCTCAGCTTTGGAATTCCTTGGAGGATATATCCTTTCCTTCACAGAAATGCCTCTGTCAGCATTTTTCTGGCCCTTGATCTAATGGGCTTTTTAGGAAAATTGAATATTATTTGAACACAACTGGTAAACTACTACTAGAGAGTAGATTTTCTGAGCCCTCAGTTGGATAAGAGGTCCTGTTGTCATTTATGCTTTGTACATACAAGCTGTCTCTCGACCTCTGGACTCAGCTTTCTCCTTTCTCAAGGGAAAGGTTAACAAATATTTGTGGAGTAACTATTGTGTGCCAGGCTCTGTGCTGAGAGCTGTTCTAATGTCCTCTCAGTTGATCCTGACAATAACCCTGGGAGATAGGTGCCCTTATTATCTTCATTTCACCTTTGGGGAAACTGAGGCAGAAAGCAGTGAAGTTACTTGTCCAGGGTCACACAGCTAGTAAGTATCATTTCTTCCTGCTCTGTCCACTGGGCCGTGAGGCTGCTTCTGAATCACTTCTTATGAGTCTTCCTACATGTCTTTGAATTCTTTCTAGCTGTCTACACCTTCTTCCAACTATAATGTTCCAATACAGTTGCTGGTAAGAGTGCATGGAGAGCTGGCCTCAGTGTCCCAGGCTTGGGTCCAAGGACCACCTCAGCTTTTCAATTTTATTGGCCTTGGGCAAGCCCTTGGTTTACTTCTTCCTGTCCAAGCTCCAGAGATGACTCCCCCTGTGGGCTGGAAGCTGCCTCCTCCTGGATTTGCAGAATAGTGCATGGGTGTTGTGGGGCCTTTTGGGTTGTCCAGTTGTAGCTCATCACTGGTTGCTTTCCCACCTCCTCCTGTGAACTCACTTTGCCTTCTATCCAGCAACATTGATGGGGTACCTGATGTACCAGGCAGTGGGTGAGGCCCTAAGAGCTGAAGCACACAAGTGAACAATATTCCCTGAACAATATTCAAGGAGAGCAAGGATGCAAACCTGGGTAAAGGCATGATCATGTGCCCCATGAGGAAGCAGCAGCAGTGAAGAGGAGCAGGGCTTTCTGGAGGAGGCAGCATTGGTACTGAGCCTGGAAGGTAGCTGAGGATGCTAGCAAGTGGAAGGGAGGACATTCCAGGCAGGGGCCCTGACCCAAGCAAAGGGACCAGTGGGGAGATGGGAGTCTGGTTGGGAAACAAAAAACCATCCAGCATTGCAGGAAGTATGGAATAATGAGAAACGTGTAGAAACTGAGGCTGGATTACATTGAACTCAAGCCTCTTTGGCTACATGCTGAAGCCTCCTTATGCCCAACTTGTTTCTTACCATTGCCCTGGGGATGGGGGAAATGCCTGCAAACAGGGGTTTTGCTGTATGGTGACCTACCATTGGTAACCCCAGAGCACCAGAAGGAGAATGTTGGTGCTAATGAAATGTCAGCGGGAGATACAAGGAGTAAGACCATGCTTGCCTTCATGACTCTTCTAGGCTTAAGAATATACAACCTGCACTCATAGCTTGCTTTCTTCCTCCTCTCCTGACAGGGTACCCATGGAGATGCTGTTATCCTGGGTGTGACCAGCCTGCAGCAGCTGCAGAAGACCCTGGCAGCAGCAGAGGAAGGCCCACTGGAGCCTGGGGTGGTGAAGGCCTTTGATGAGGCCTGGAAACTTGTTGCCCAGGACTGTCCCAACTACTTCCTCTAGCTCCAGCCCTGGGGTAGAGAGATTATTGATCCTTGCTGTGCTAATACTCTCAGCCCTATCAGCCACCCTTTCCCTTAAGCTGCTACAGTCTTATCTCTGTTTTTCCAATTATCCCTGTTCTCTGAATCCTTGGTTTTCTACCCTCCTTCCTAGAATTGAAACCTCTGTCTTTCTGCCCTGTGCTCTTACTGTTGAGTATGGTGAGGGCTGAGACCAGCTCTGTCCTGTCCTGTTGGAATAAAAGCCAATGTTGAACATGAGAGTGTTCTGTTGTGAATGGTGAATGGGCCTCTTCTGGGGTCTGGGGTTGTGTCCTGGGGGGAAAGCTACCTAAGAACTTGGAATGAAGATTTCTGTATTAGTTAATGAACTGACCTCATTCAGGGAATCTCACACCTTATTCAAGGTTCCACAAATGCATACCTTGGCACACTGTAAAGTACTCTATAAATTAGAAATTACTAACAGAAATTACTATACAGCTCCCTGGGAATCAGGGTCCTCACCTATATGTAAGCCTTATCTTGCTCAGAAGAGGAAGGTACCTTAAAGTGCTACAAAAAAAGAACAACAATCATAACTGACATTCCTATGGGGCTTCTCTCACCTTGCATTTCTGCTAGAATATAAAGTCCTTGAGGGCAGGGACTGTCTCACTTTGGGGTTTCATAGGATCATCTCTGTATAGCTGGAAGGGGCTTCAAAAACATTCAGTATAGACTCCTTACTTTTCTTATGAGAAAATGGAGGCCTGGAGAAGTATAATAATCATCCTAAATAAACATCATAGGTGTAGTAAAAATATATAAAAGAGGAAGCGAAATATATAAGAAATGTTTTTGTTTGTTTGTTTTTGCTTTTTGGAGGGCAATTGGCATTAAGTGACTTGCCCAAAGTCACACATCTATTAAGTGTCTGAAGTGTCTGAGGCAGGATTTGAACTCCGGTGCTCCTCACTCCAGGGCCTTTGCTCTATTCACTGCACTACCTAGCCACCCCAATAAATAATAAGTCTTAAAAAAAAAAACCTTATCAATTCTAAAAACCCAAATAGAAGAAAGCATAAACTTAACTCATAACTTTAAATGTGAATGGAGTAAATATTCCAATAAAAAGGAAGAATGTGGCAGCCCAGACAATGAAAGAAATCCCCTTCTCCCCAAAATCTCTTATTTACAAAAAACAACTAAAACCCAAAGACATACAGGGAAGGAAAAAGAGAAGATGCAACAAAACAGAGTATGTATCAGGTGAAGCCTAAAAGCAAATGTTGGAAGTAAATTTGTACCATTTGACAAAGTACAAATCAACATTTATAATAACATTAGAGTCAAATGAGCAATTACATTATGTCTAAAGGAACTATAGACATCAAACCATTTTCGATATTAAATTTATGTGCACTAAGTCATAACTGGTTTGCCAAACTATTCCAATAATAATTATAATAGTAGGAGATTTTCCCATTTCTTTCTCAGAGGTATACAAATCTAAGGAAGGAAAAATGCTCTACAAAAGTAACAATTTATAGTTAAAAGATTTATGGCACTTTCTAAATGGAGCCACCATTTGTGAGTAGTTCCTGTCATTTTTTAAACAAAAGGGAAGAGAGAAACTTCAATTAGATGTAATACTGAAAAGGCCATTTACAGACCATAATGCAATAAACATCTTAGTCAACTCAGGAAGCACAACTAGAAAAGACAGAGGCCAAATGGAGACAATAATGAATCCTAAATAACAAATGGCTCAGAGAACAAATCATTATAGAAGCAAGCACCCCAACATCCCCAGGGTGGCTGCCAACACAGGTTCTTAGATCTACTTTTCTAAAGGAAAGCAACTCAAAAATCAGTTAACAAGCTTACTTTAATCAAACAAACATATATCACTTACTTAATTCAGGGGGAAAAGATGAGCACCCCAAACTTTAGAGTATACAGACAGATCAAACAGACAGGCTTCCAAACTGTCCAACCATTACATCAATATCAAACCACAGTTACCAGAGTGGGAAGCATTAACATCTGGGTTTTCAAAGCCAGCGGGCTCTCAACAATGGCTGCCCAGAGTCTTATCTAGTCAAATCACACAATACTTCTCAAAGTGAGCCCCAAAGCAAAGCCTCCCATAAGGGTTTATATAGCCTTCTCCTGGCTCAGAGAATGTAACCACCCTCTTGACCCTCTGCCCAATCACACAGCATCAAGTTGTGGTCATTCCTGAAAACCAAGCCTCCTTCCACATTCTCCATGTGACTACATTCAGCCTCTTAGGGGGCAGAGTATATTTTCAAATCAAGGAAGGTTTTCAGAGTCTCTTAAGCTAATCAAAGTCTCTTAAGCCAATCAAAGGAACTAGGGCCAGGGAAGATCTTTAAATCTGCATTTCCATTACAATCATAGAGCCGATAATTCTGGAAGTCAATAATAGTGATAAGACCACAGCAAAATGTCCTACCGCCCTTTCTTGGATGATTAAGGAAGTGGAAATAGAAAGGAAAAGGCATTTTTCTCACTTATTCATTGCACCTTTTAAAACACGGATCATCTTTGCATACATATAGCCTATGTCAAGTTATTTATTGTCTAGGGAACAGGGAAGGAAGGAGGAAATTTGGAGCTCAAATTGTTTTTTTTTTCCAAATAGTATTTTAATCTTTCCAATTACATATAAAGTAAATTTTCTAGGGATAGCTAGGTGGTGCACTGAATAGAACACAAGCCCTGGAGCCAAGAGGACCTGAATTCAAATATAGGGTTAGACACTTAACACAAAAAAGTAGCATGTTATATTGGGCAAGGCACTTAACCCTAATGGCTCTAACTTCTCCCCTCCAAAAAGAAAAAAAAAATGTAAAACATAATTTTCTCACAAAGCCATTAGCTTCCATTTGCTCCAATCTAATTTTGAAGGAATTATTCTCTTCAGTGAGTTTTCAAAATCCCTTTTCCATCTGACCAATTCAGGTTTTTAAAGGTATTCTTCTCCTCATAGGCTTTTTAGGCTTCTTTTCCCATTTGAGTTAGTCGATTTTGGTTGGGGTTTTGTTTTTGTTTTTGTTTTTTGCTTTTTGGAGGGGGGAAGGTAGGAAAATTGTGGTTAAGTTACTTGCCCAAGGTAACAGGGCTAGTTTTTTGTGTTGTGTCTGAGGGAGTATTTCAACTCAGGTCCTCCTTACTCTAGGGCCGGTTACCTTTTACCTGGGCCACCCTGCTGCCCTCAAGTTAGTCTATTTTTTCGGTGTCATTATCTTCAGTATTTTGGGGGTCTCTTTTAGCAGCCTGTTGACTTTTTTTCATGATTTTCTTGCATCATTTTCATTTCTCTTCCCATATTTTTTTTTAACAAATGCTTTATTAATTTCTGGTTTACATCATTCATTTCCGCCAGATTTAGAGTTACAATTTTTCCCCCACTTTTCCCCCTACCCACCACCCAGAATAGCAGTCCCACAAGATATCCCCTCATCCAATCTGCTCTCTCCCATATCTTCTCTCATACCCTCTTCCACTCTACCATTATGGCGAGGTGAGTCTCTGTGCCCCAATGCCTGAACATCTTATCTCCCAATTATATGCAAAATAGTATTAATAATAGTATTTATATATATTTGAAACATTTAATTTTAAAACCTCGAATTTCAGATCCATTCCCTTCCTCCCTTGTCACCCATTCCCTCTGGGAAGATAAGCAGTTCAGGATGTGTTGTACATGTATAGCTATGCAAAACATTACCATAGTAGATATACTGTAAAAGGCTGCTTATAATTCCGTCCCACCTATCCCACCCCCCACCCGGTCCATTCCCTACTTTGATCCTGTCCCTCTTCTATAGTGGGTACTTCCAACCTCCCCTCACCCCAAAACCTCCCATCCATCATCCCTCCTCCCATCCCCCTATCCTGCTGCAGGTTGAGATATCCCATTTAGTTTGTATGTCATTTTCTCCCTGAACCAAATTCAATGTGAATGTGGTTTTGCCTTTTTAGCCTTCCTTATTCTCCCCCTCTTTTGCAACCACTTCCCCTTGCTTCTTCTGCATGGGATAGTTTACACTACCCTGTCTCTCCCCATCTCCTCTTGCCACTTTCCTCTCTCACCTCATAATTTCATCCCTTGAGTATTCTCCCTTCCCAACAAATTCAACTTATGCCCTCTATCCATATATAACTGTAACCATATACACACACATTCACATTTGTATTCATATGACCACACCCCCTTCTTCCATTATTTTCATAGTGAGAAAGATATTATCAGTCACAGTTATTGCTTTTCCATATAGGAATGTAAATAGTTCAACTTTGATAATTTCCTTTAGATTTCTTTTCCCTGATTACCTTCGAAGGCATCTCTTGCTTCTTGCATCTGGATGTCAAATTTTCTATTCAACTCTGGTTTTTTCCTCAAGAATGCTTTAAAGTCCTCTATTCCACTGAATGACCATATTTCCCCCTGAAACAAAATACTCAGTTTTGCTGGGTAGGTGACCCTTGGCTTCAATCTCAGCTCTTTTGCCCTCTGGAATATCATATTCCATACCTTTCAATCCCTCAGTGTAGAAGCTGCCAGGTCCTGGGCTATTCTGATTGTGTTTCCACAATATTGCAATTGTTTCTTCCTGGCTGCTTGTAGTATTTTCTCCTTGATCTGGGAATTCTGGAACCTGGTTATAATATTCCTTGGAGTTTTCTTTTTGGGACCTTTTTCAGGAGGTGATCTGTGGATTCTTTCAACCTCTATTTTGCCCTTTGGGTCTAAAATATCAGGGCAATTTTCCTTGAGAATTTCTTGAAGGGTGATTTCCAGGTTCTTTCTTGGATCATGGCTTTCGGGTAGTCCAATAATTTTTAAATTATCTCTCCTCGATCTATTTTCTAGGACAGTGGTTTTTCCCATGACATATTTCACATTGCCTTTTATTCTTTCATTTGTTTGGATCTGTTTAACAGCATCTTCATTTCTCATAAAGTCATTAGCTTCCATTTGCTCCATTCTAATTCTGAAGGAATGAATCTCCTCAGTGAGCTTTTTAGATTCTTTTTCCACCTGGCAAATTTGGCTTTTTAAGGCATTCTTCTCCTCATTGCCCTTTTGGGCCTCCTTTTCCATTTGAGTTAGTCTATTTTTTAGGGTGTTATTTGCCTCAGTCAGGCTGTTGACTCTCATTTCATACTTTTCCTGCATCCTTCTAATTTTTCTTCCCAATTTTTCCTCCACTTCTCTTATCGGCTTCTATAAGGTCCTCTATGGCTTGTAACCCAATCATATTTTCCTTTGGGGCTTTTGGAGCAGGAGTTCTGACCTCACAGTCCTCCTCCTGTTCCCTGCTTCAATCCTCTTTGCCCCCAAAATAGGAGTCTAGTGTTGCATTTTTCTGTTTATTTTGTTTCCTTTGCCTAGGCATGTTGCCACTTCAGTACTTGACTTTTGGGCTTGTTGCCACAGTAGAACTCTGCTACCAGATAGGGGAGCTTCCGTCCCGAATGTTGGGGTCTTCACAACTTTTGGTTCTGTCAAGTTGGATACCCACCCCAGACCTCATCCCAGATCACAATCCACATCCAAGCAGTTTAAAGCTGGATCTCCCTACAGTTTGAAGGCCAGGAGCTGATGCTGCCACTGAAGCTGCAAAATGGCGACTGTGCTGTATCTACTCAGTGGCTTCTAGCCCCCAGGGAAGGAAGCCAATGAGTTCCCCAAATACTGGTCCCAAAGTCCATAGGGCACTAACCTCTCACTTTGTCCTAGGCATGTCTGTGTTGATTCTGGAATCGCCACGGCTGCTGGTGTTCTGGGGTCCCTCCAGCCGGCTGCTGGCCTGGCCACCCTGGGGCTAAAACCATGGCTCATGTGGGCCTGGGCTTAGCTCTCTGCATGCTGGGCTGCCGGCTCCCAGAGCTCTTCACTGGCCCTCCCTGCAGGGCTGCGGGGCTGTCCTCAGTGGGAGGATAGCTTCTCTATGTTGTTCTGTGGGTGCTGAGGCTCCAGAAGTTTTCAGAGTCCCCTTTTACATGGTTTGGAGGTGGTCTGGTGGGAGAGCAACTTGTCTCTTCTCAATTTTTGCTCCACTTCTCTTACCTGATTTTCAAAATCCTTCTTGAGATCCTCCATGGCCTGTAATCAGTTCATATTTTTCTCTGAAGATTTTGATTCAGGAGTTTTGACTCTGTTGACTTCTTCTGGTTCCATGTTTTGATCCTTGGATCAAAAAAGGATTCTATGGTCTGATTGAACTTCCTTTGCTTGCTTATATTGCCCACCAATTACTTGACTTTTGAGCTCTTTGCCATGGTAGAACTCTGCTTCCAGAGTGGAGAGAGCTATATCCTAAATCACTGGGGTTTTCACAAATATTGTCAGAACTATGAGGAGTGTACCCTCTCTAGAGACACCCCAAGCTCTGACACACTGGCCACAACCCATGGCCACTAACTAATACCAAGATCCAGATCCAAACATATCAAAGCAAGAGAGATTACCCTCTGAATGGTGGCTTGGTACCCCTATGATCTTCAGGCCAGGAGCTCTGGAGGCAGCCAGGTGGCAGCAGCTTCAGCCACCACACCTCTGCCTCCTCTTGCCCCAGGGACAGGAGTTAGACCATGATCTTCCATTGCTCAGTTCCAACAGAGTTCCCCACTGACATTTTACTTCTTCTTTGGGGTTTATGAGTTGAGAAGTCTGGAAACCACCACATCTGCTGGTGAATCACTCTCCTGCAGTCTGTTCTGGCCAGTCTGTGCCACTGGGAGGGTGCCCTGGGTCTAAGATCCTGCTGCTCATACAGGACTGAACTTGGCTCCAAGCTTGCTTTGCTAGACTCTTCCTGTTGGCTTGTCAGGTTACCTTTAGCAGGAGATTTGTTTCTCTCTCTCACTTTGTGGGTTCTGTAGCTCTAAAATTTGTTTAGAGTCCTATTTTACAGGAATTAGAGGTGGTTGGAGCAGGACCTCACACCAAGTTCCTGCCTCTACTCTGCCATCTTGGCTCTGACCCCCAAAAATACTTTTCTACATTCATTTTCTATGAGATTTTGAATTTAAAATTTTTTCTCCCTCCCTTCCATCCTCCTTCCCCAAGACAGCAAGAAATCTGATGTAGGTTATACGTGTTCAATTATGTAAGCATAGTTCCACATTAGTCATTTTGTGAAAGAAGAAACAACAAAAGGGATAAGCCACACACATACAAAAAGAGAAAAGAGTATGCTTTGATCTGCATTCACATTCCATTGTTCTTTCTCTAGATGTGGGTAGCATTTTCTGTCAAGGGTCCTGTGTAATTGTCTTGGATTATTGTACTGCTGAGAAGAGCTAAGCCTATCATAGTTGATCATTGCACAGTGTTGCTTTTACTATAGAACTCAAAAAAAAGAACGTATAAAATTACCCTTATGTGTAGTTGTGGAAAAAATAAAATTATTTAAAAAAAACTGATCACGTACTAATACATAAAAATCTTACACACGAAATATTAATTATAACCCACACTCACCACAATATAATAAAATATATAGTCAATCATGGATCCTTAAAATAAGAAATCAAACTTAAGTGGAGTCCAAATAATTTAATTCCAAAGAATAAAGAATATAATTTCATAAAACAAAATGCCAATAATGAAAAAGTAAAATAAAAACTTTGAGTTGGAGCCAAATAAGAGATTTGGGGCAAATCTAGAAATAGTTCTATTAAGAAAAGAAAGACTAGATCAATAAATTGGCCATGCATAAATAACAACAGAAACCTAGAAAAGCCCAGTTCTGAAAACTGAAGAGAAATAAAATTGTTAAAAAAACAAAACAAAACAAAACTATTGACATTCATTAATCATCAACCCTTAAACTAAATTTTTATCACATTTTATATTAAGTGTACTTTGTATGAACAGTACTTTTTTCCATATTTACCTTTTATGAAAATATCCCATTGATTTTCCTTGGATATTGAATTCAGTTGATTTTCGAGGTCATTATCTCATAGCTTGGATAAATGTTTTAACCTCTTGTGATGAATAGGTGTGAATAGGCAGGTTTCAGAAGAAGAAATAAAAGCTATCAGCAACCATATGGAAACTAAGTGCTCTATATCACTAAAAATTAGAGAAATGCAGATTAAAACATTTCTGATTTACCACCTCACACCTATCAGATGGGCTAACAGGACAGAAAAGGAAAATGACAGATGCTGGAGGGGCTGTGGCAAAAAAAAAAAAAACAAAAAAAACTCTTGTGGAGTTGTGAATTGGTCTAATTCTGGAAAACAATTTGGTTCTCAGGCTAAAGGGCCATACAACTCTGCACACACTTTGACTCAGCAATATTACTACTAGGTCTGTGATGTGCATTGCGTAGCATTTCTGCCTCAGACACTTAGGAGCTTTGTGATCCTAAGTATGTCACCTAAAATCTCTGAGTATCAGTTTCCTCATTCATAAAATGTGAATAATAATATTACACAGTTGTTGTAAGGACCAAAGGAGATAATATATCTGTAAAGTACTTTCCAAATTTCAAAGCTGTATAAAAATATTCTTCAAAAGGTCTGAATTGGTTTCAGTCTTCTTTCTTGTTGGTCCTCTGATCATACTGTGAGGACTTAACAGATATGACTAATAAGAGACAGAGCTGAAGAGGAAAGGCCTTGGGCCCCTTCCCTGCAAGTCCAACATCTATCTCCATGAAAATGGACATTCGAGCTTTGTCTCAGTATTTATTTTATTTTAGGTAAAGGAGATAAATCTAGAGGCTCTGACCTTATGGGTATGGAAAGGTCAAGAGACCAAGCTCCAGGAATCTGTAGTCTCAGATTTGTAGTCCATTCCAAGTTTTACAGCCAGTCTACCACTAATGTCCTAAGAAGCAAGGAATGACCTTCAAGTCCCAATGTTACCTGAAATAAAGAATCATCCTTCAGTCAAGCATCACCTAGATGGGAACTTGATGGAACCAAAGCTATGTTGAAAGTCTTCTTCGATACACAAACTATAACACTATAGATATTGTATCACATCACAAACAAATTAGAGAAGCAAGGAAGGAGATTCTTATCCTAACAGCAATGGATAAGGAAAGAGTTCTTGACCAAACAGTGTAGAGAGAGACTCCAGGGACATAAAAGGGACAATTTAATCACATTAAATTGAAAAAGTTTTACATAAAAAACCAAATGAATCCAAAATTGAAAGGAAAGCAGGAAACTGGGAGAAAAATTATAGCAAGTTTTGCTGATAGAAATCTCATTTCTCAAATATATAGAGAACTGAGCTAAACTGAGATGATGAGTCATTCTCCAATTGGCAAATTGCCAAAAGGTATGAATAGGCTGTTTTCAGAAGAAGAAACCAAAGCTTTCAATAACCATATGACAACTAAGTGCTCTAAATCACTAAAAATCAGAAAAATGCAGATTAAAACATCTCTGATTTACCACCTCACACCTATCAGATGGGCTAACGGGATAGAAAAGGAAAATGACCGATGCTGGGTGGGGGGGGGGCTGTGGCAAGATACATACATTGATGCACCCCTGTGGAGTTGTGAATTGGTACATTTCTGGGAAACAATTTGGATCTCTGGCTAAAGGGTTATAAAATTGTACACACACTTTGACTCAGCAATATTACTAGTATGTCTGTATCACAAAGGGATAAAAAAAGTAAGAGGACCCCTATGTAGAAAAATATTTGTAGCAATCCTTTCTGTGGTGGAAAAGAATTGGAATTGATGGGATGCCCATCAATTTATGAAGGGCTGAACATGTTATGGTGTATGATTGTAATGGAATACTATTGTTCCATGAAAATTGATGAGCAGGTTGATTTCAGAAAAACCTTGAAAGACTTACATGAACTGATGCTGAATGAAGTGAGCAGAACCAAGAGAACTTTGTATACAGTAATGTTAACACTGTGTGATGACTGCCTTTGCTACAATTAGCTTTTCTCAGCAATGTAGTGATCTAAGACAATTGCAAAAGACTTATGATAGAAAACTCTATTCACACCCAGAGAAAGAGCTTTGGAGTCTGGATGAAGATTGAAGCATACTATTTTCTCTCTTTTTGTTTGTTTGTTTTTTCTTTTTTGTGGTTTTCCTCTTTTGTTCTGATCGTTTTTCACAACAGGACTAATGTGGAAATATAAC
Source organism: Gymnobelideus leadbeateri (assembly GCA_011680675.1). NCBI lineage: Eukaryota > Metazoa > Chordata > Mammalia > Diprotodontia > Petauridae > Gymnobelideus > Gymnobelideus leadbeateri. The sequence continues at coordinate 17,868 of WOXC01012003.1, forward strand.
TAATACTATTGCACATATATAGTATATATTGTAATGGATAATGGAGACATAGCCAATTAGAATTGAGGAGTGTTTATTCACCAGCTGGGGTCTGTCTCCCTGGTAAAACCCAAGGGAAGGTAGCCCCAAGCAGTCTATCCAGCAAGCTTTTATACAGTAAAAAGTACTTCCTGAAGTAAACTGTGATCAGCAAGGCAACTGTTGCTACATAGAGATGTAAACTAAGGGGGTGGGGGGAGGCTTGCAAGCTAATGGAACAGATCTTTGGTTTGGTTACATCTTGGTTACAAGGCAGGTACAGGGCATACCTTTAAGCTAGGTTCCTGGGGCTGGCCCCCTGAGGGGCCTTGTGAGGGGCCTTGTGCAGGAGCTAGCACTATGGGAACCTAACTGACACTTCACCCCCCCCTCTTTTCAAGGACATGACTAGAACTTGGACTCAATAGAGGCCAAGGGGCAAAGAGTTTGACCACCTGAACCTGCTTTAAGACAAACAGAAAAGACATCATGTCTACCTCTTAAGTTTCAACTGCAAGTCTCCGGTTGCTTCAGCTATCCACTGGTCTGGAGCGGTGGTAAGTCTCTTTCAGGGGATTGTGTGAAGCTGCTTGGTAAGTGGCACCAACTGCCTCCTGGACATTGGGAAGAGCCTGGAGTGACTTAAGCAAGGCATCATCAGAGACATCATAGGACCGAGAAACAGACTCAACTACTCAGAAACACAGTTTGACATATAAAGGTCCACTTCTTCTAGCCATGCAAGACTAGGTTCAAACAAATAATTCAGTTTTCTTAGCCTCACAGGGCTAGGCTCAGTTAATACAAAAAGACACAATTACAGTAAGTCAGGTACGTGTCACCAAGATAACCAAGGGAACTTACATGCAAACAATATACCTGTTTCATTTAAGCAACACTTTTAAATCCCAGATGCCTCATGTAGTTACAGAATTTAAAATGGAATTTTGCTTCTCCATTTCAGATTTAGAGGTGACCAGATAATTTTGACCTAATCCCTCTGATCTTGTTCCCAAACATGTTCAAATCATGAAGTCACATAATAGGAGATTTTTAAAGCCAATTTTATACATCTGTATTTAATCCTAGGTGTCATCTGGTCTGATCCTGTTGCTCTCCCCAAACTTCACTATCCTGGTCAATCAGGCATCTATTTCATTACTTTTTGCCTTATTAATCATCTTCTTTGAAGGATGTTATTTCTATATTTATTCATTCATTTGGCCCTGAGCATTACTTCCCAGTGAATTTGCTCTGGAATTAAAGGAAGGACAATGTCATAAACCTTGCCAGAAGGAAAACAGCCTTAGCCTTGTTTGATTCCAAACATGAGTCATCTCCACTAGTCATTTAGATAGTTACCAGGTGCTGAAAGCAAGGCTTAGGCATAAATAGGTGGGAGGTTTCCTTTTCAGAAAGAAAAGGCACAATTGGGAAATAAAGTCAGAGAGATCCCACCTGGGCAGTGTCCCAGACTATTTTTTTCCAAGCACAGACATCCACCTTGAACAGTTCACAGCCTGCAGCCTCTGCCATCCCATTATCAGCTTTAATGATCATTCCTGTAGTCAAGGCTTTAGAGAAACAATAAAATTTGCAGTTCCCCAAATTATTAAAAAGCAAATAAATATGGGCTAATGTCCTTCAGATAGGGCCATCTAAAATTTGATTGAGCTGTTAATTACAAATCTTTCTGCCTCATAAAACTGATATCAATTATCTGGAAACAGGAGGGGCTGGATGAACCCCATATGACCCAAACCTCCTTATCTGCTTTGTTCAGCTTTTCATAAATAGACTTTAAAGACAGTTTGAATTAACCTGGTGTTAAAAATGGTATCTTAGGGGAGGCTAGGTGGCGCAGTGAGTAGAGCACCAGCCCTGGAGTCAGAAGGACCTGAGTTCGGATCTGGCCTCAGACACTTAACCCACACAAACAAAAACCTAGCCCTGTGACCTTGGGCAAGTTACTTAACCCCAATTGCCCTAAAAGGGGCGGCTAGGCGGCACAGTGAGTAAGAGAGCTGGCCTCTGAGTTGGGATGACCCGAGATCAAATCCGGCCTCAGAAAATGAGCACCCATACATAAATAATGACTAGCCGTGTAACCTTGAGCAAGTTACTTAACCCCAATTGCTTAAAAAAAAAATGGTATCTTTCTTTTCTCTTGACTCACCTGAGTGACTCCTCCCTTAAACAGTTGGGACTCAAAATCATGGGTAGATCTGTCTCTGTTTCATAGGGAGCTGGGTCTGTATTCACTCTGATTTTAAAATTTCTTCTAAAAGTATTATCCCTTCTTTTAAAATAGTTTCAAGATTTATAAATGATCACTAAACTTTTATGAAGAAAGTTAGTTGAAAACTTTTAAAATGATCTTAAGCAGTTTGCATAATTTTCTGGACATGTTCTAATTTTAGATGAAAATAATATTAGAGCTCATCTTTTACTGACTACTTGCTCTGATCATAGAAACCTGCTATAGAAGGAAAAACAAGCAGGTCCTTTTACCTCAAACAACAAACCTAGAGCCAGTTAGTTATTTTTATCCCCATGGAGCAATAAAGATTTATCAAATCTCACAAATATAAGGAATTCTATTTACCATCTTTCCTTCTGAAATCTAAAAGCCAATTGATTGAAATCCTTCTAATCTTTTGCAACTTCTTAGCAATTTAGGTTCATTTAAAAACTACATGACTAAAACAAGTTCCTTTCCCAGGCTGAATGACCTTCCCTAATAGTGATAGTTTCTAGGGGATTTGACAGTTTTACAACATAAGGAAAATTTATATGAATTCTAACCAGGAGAGACTGGGGGAAGGGCTAATAATGATGCCCCTGCTTAGCCAATTCTCATACAACATAGATAGTACAGCTATTTACCAGTAACAATATCCTTAACAATTATCATGTTCTTAAATTTGAAAATAACATAGCTGGTTTTACACAACTTTTTCTCCATCTTTTAGTGTCAACAAAATTCAGATTGAAAACTGCTTTATCTAACACCATTTCTGGCTCACAATGATCACTCAACTTTTACAGTATAAGAGAATTTTACAATTTGGAGATACCATAATAACACAATGACATTATGACATTAATTGCATTTCCAATTCATCACATACAAAAATTATTGGTAGAAAATTAGCCTTACGAAGTGCAGAGGCTTTTCTTCTCTCCCCACAGCTGCAGAGCCTGGTTGCGGACCCAGGGGTTTACAAGTGGGGGAGGTTCCTACTATTCTTCAGCACTCTCCTTATTCTGATCTGGTGGGAGAGGCTTTAATAAAATCTGTTCAAATGTTTTCAGCTGTTCTAACTTTTACTCCAATAAACTTTATGTGTCCATTCCATACAAAAAAATTTAAAATGAATTCTGACTTATCTTTAGCATCAAGTTGGGAGTGACACTTTCTACTTTTCACATGAATTCAATTGACATACAATTTCATTCTAAGACACAGATATTTTCCTCTTTTAGGTGAGGCAGGAAATAGTTAAATGTTTTGTCTGCCTGCCTCTTTGATCTGACTTGCGTTTTTCTCCCTTTCTCTCCCTTTCCAGCCTGCATTCAGCAGCAGGGGGAAGAGAGGAGAAGGAAAGGAGATTACAGAACCATCATAGCCAAGTAGCTAGCTGTGAGTGTAGTTCCCACCCACACCATCCCTGGATCCTTTCCCCTTTAAGGAGCAGGGGATTGCTGTGTGTGTGTGGGCGGGGGGCGGGCGGTGTTAACTAGAGCCTGGGAAGCCGGTGAGGTGGAGAGGCATCTGAGAGGGCAGGGCTCCAAGAGACAGAAGCAGCCACCACCAGCCTGGGACCAGGCTGGTGGAAAGAGAAAGGAGGAGAAAAAGGGAAGGTTTTGGGCCACAGCTCAGAGATCCACAGTACCCTGGAGCCATGGCACAGTGGGCAGGGACTGGCAGGGAAATTCAGTTTTAAATTAACAAAGTTTATAAGGGTGTTTCCTAATCAACTAGGTCCTCCTGATATACCTTGGGCCATTTTTGCCCCAGAACTTGAGGAAGAGTGGGGCTTTTGGTTCAGGACTTGTGGCCACTCAGAATGACAAAGAGAGAAAGTTTTTCCTTACTAGCTTGGTAGCCACTCAGAATGACAAAGAGAGATCCCACTACTAATGGGCATGGGAGCTTTAACCTGCACCACTCCCAACCTGGGCCAGTTCACCCCTCCTTAGGAAAATATTGGAGGGCTCTCTCCTCCTTGGGGCCCTGATTGCTGTCCACCCATGGGGGCAGGGGAAGATGGAAAGACAAGACAGACAAAATGAAGACAAAGACAAGACAAACAAAATGAAATTAGCACATAGACAATAGACACAGAAAATGAACGAACAGAAACTGACACTTCTGATACAAGGGGCACTCCAGAGACACCCCAGCATGGAGGCGAGTAAGTGCTTTAGCTCCATGTCCAGTGTAGACACTTGCCCTTCTTACAGTGTAGCTACTCTCTTTTCTTACTATACAGGAGTGCTCACCAATACAAAAACCCAGGTACACACCTTTGGAGCCAAATGAGCAATAGAAAGGAACGAACTCCCTATCCACAAGGGAAGTCTACTCAGTCCTGGGGCCGAGGAACATAATTTCAGTGGCTGTCCCCTAGAAATGAAAAGGCTCCCAGCCCTCCAGAGGGTCCAGTCCAGCTGTCAATCACAGAGCCAAAAGCTGTCTCCGTGAGACATCTAATGTAATGGACAACCAAGACAAATGGAAGATGGCATAGCCAATTAGAGTTGAAGAGTGTTTACTATTCACTGGCGACTATCTCCCAAAAGGGAAGGCAGACACGAGCAGTCTGTCCAGCAAGCTTTTATACAGGAAAAGTACTTCCTGAAACAAACGGTGGTCAGCAAGGCAACTGTTGCTACAAAGGGATGTAAACTAAAAGTGGGGGGGATGTGCAAGCTAAGGGGGCAGATCTTTGTTTTGGTTACATCTTGGTTACAAGGCAGGTACAAGGTGAGGTTTCACAATGGTCATACCTTAATGCTGAGTTCCTGGGGCCCTCTGAGGGGCGTTATATAGGAGCTAGCACTATGGGAACCTAACTAACACTTCAACCTGAGTCCTGTATTTTTTTAAAATTAATTTATTAGTTTAGTTTCAGTTAACAAGATTCAATTCCATAGTTCCTTGATTTTCAAATTTCCTTTACTTCGCTCCCCCCACCCCCCACAACCACATATAGTCCAGTATAGGATCTGCAAATACATTCATATTAGACCTTAGTCCAATTACAAAGGCGTATTGTACTAGGTGGGATGGAAAATGATAAAGAAGAAATAAAACCAAACAATGAAAAGAAAAAGATCAATTAGTTTCCTTCTATCAGGATTCAGGCTCAGTTCTTTCTAGTTATATCTCTGGATGTCGCATTTCTCTCTTTCTTGAGTCTTTAGGGATTGACTTATATCACTGCATTGCTGAAAAGAGTCCAGTCTGTCATAGTTGATCATCATACATATGATGTGTCTGTGATTGTATACACATTTCTTCTGATTCTACTCTTCTCGCTCAGCATCAGTTTTTATAAGCCTCTGCAGGTAAATATGAAATCTATCTCCTCCTTGATTCTTATAGCACAATAATATTCCATTACATTCACATACCACAACTTGTTTAGCCATTCCCCAATTGATGGTCACCCCTTTAGTTTCCAATTCTTTGCAACCACAAAAGAGCTGCTATAAATATTTTTGTACATATGGGTCTTCCTCCCACTTCTATGATCTCTTTGGGATATAACCCTAGAAGTGGTATTGCTGGGTCAAAGGGTATGAAATTATTTATGGTCCTTTCGAATAGACACATAAGGACCTTATGTGTCTATTCACATTAGAGGGGGGGACCAATATGGTCCTTATTTATGGTCCAGATCGCTCTTCAGAATGGTTGGATAAGTTCACAACTCCACCAGCAATGCATTAGTGTTCCAATTTGCCCACATCCTCTCCAGCATTTGTCATTTTCTTGTTTTGTCATCTTAGCCAATCTGACTGGAGAGATGTGGTATCTCAGAGTTTTTTTGATTTGCATTTCTCTAATTAATAGTGATTTAGAGCATTTCTTCATATGCTTATAGATATCTTTAATTTCTTTCTCTGAAAACTGCCTGTTCACGTCCTTTGACCATTTATCAATTGAGGAATTACTTGTATTCATATAGATTTGACTCACTTCTCCATAAATTTTAGAAATGAGTCCTTTATCAGAGACATAGGTTGTAAAAATTCTTTCCCAATTTCCCACCTCCCTCTTGATCTTGGTTACATTGGCTTTGTTTGTACAGAAGCTTTTCAATTTAATTTAATAAAAATTATCCATTTTGCATTTTATAATGCTCTCTAATTCTTGTTTGGTCCTAAAGTCTTCCCCTCTCCACAGATCTGTCAGGTAAACTATTCCTTGCTTTCCCAGATTGCTCACAGTATCATCCTTTATACCTAGATCATGCACCCATTTAGACTTGATTTTGGTATATGGCATTAGGTAACGATCTATGCCCAGTTTCTGCCATACTGTATTCCAGTTTTCCCAACAGTTTTTGTCAAATAATGCATTCTTATCCCAAAAACTGGGGTCTTTGGGTTTATCGAACAATAGATTGCTATATTCATTAACTGCTGGGTCTCCTTCGATGAATCTATTCCATTGATCCACTACTCTACTCCTCTGCCAGTACCAAGCAGTTTTGATGACTGCTGCTGTATAATACAGATTAAAATCTGGCATAGATAGTCCACCTTCCCTAGCATTTCCTTTCATTAATTCCCTTGATATTCTAGACTCTTTGTTTTTCCAAATAAATTTTGTTATTATTTTGTCTAACGCTAAAAAGTAGTTTTTTGGTAAATTGATTTGTATGGCACTAAATATATTGTTTAGTTTGGGTAAAATTGCCATTTTTATTACATTAGCTCGACCCAGCCAGGAGCAATTAATATTTTTCCAATTAGTTAGATCTGATTTTATTTGTGTGAGAAGAGTTTTGTAGTTGTGATCGTATAGATTCTGAGTTTGTTTTGACAGGTAGATTGCCAAATATTTTATAATGTCTACAGTGACTTTAAATGGGATTTCTCTTTCTATCTCTCGCTGTTGAGTTTCATTAGAGATGTACAGGAATGCTGAGGATTTATGTGGGTTTATTTTATATCCTGAACCTTTGCCAAATTTATTTATTGTCTCAAGTAGTTTTTTACTTGATTCTCTAGGATTCTCCAAGTATATCATCATATCATCTGCAGAGTCATAGCTTGGTCTCTTCTTTGCCTAATTTGATTCCTTTGATTACTTTTTTCTTCTCTAATTGCTACTGCTAACTTTTCTAGTACCAGATTGAATAAGAGGGGTGATAGTGGACACCCTTGTTTCACTCCTATCTTATTGAAAATGCTTCTAGTTTATCCTCATTGCATATAATACTTGCTGATGGTTTTAAATAGATGCTATCAACTATTTTAAGGAAGGCTCCATTTATTCCTATACTTTCTAGTGTTTTTAATAGGAATGGATGTTGTACTTTGTCAAAAGCCTTTTCTGCATATATTGAGATAATCATGTGGTTTCTGCTCGTTTTATTGTTGATATGTTCAATTATACTGATGGTTTTCCTAATATTAAACCATCCTTGCATTCCTGGAATAAATCCTACCTGATCAAAGTGTATTATTTTTGTGATAAGTTGTTGGAGTCTTTTGGCTAATATTTTATTTAGAATTTTTGCATCTAAATTCATGAGGAAAATTGGTCTATAATTTTCTTTCTCTGTTTTATCTCTTCCTGATTTAGGAATCAGTACCATATTTGTGTCATAGAAAGAATTTGGTAGAATCTGAGAATGATGCATTTAATATTTCTGCCTTACTGCACTGAATTGTGAGGTTTTTATGCCCTAGTACATGGTCTATTTTTGAGTATGTACCATGCGCTGCTGAGAAAAAAATAAATTGCTTTTTATCCCCATTCAGATTTCTCCAGAGATCTATCAAATCTAGTCTCTCTAAAATTCTATTAGCCTCCTTAACTTCTTTCTTGTTTATTTTGAGGTTAGGTTTATCAAGTTCAGAAAGGGGGAGATTAAGGTCCCCCACTAGTATAGTTTTGCTAGCTATTTCTTCCTCTAATTCCCTTAAATTCTCCTTTAGGAATTTGGATGCTATACCACTTGGTGCATATATATTAAGTAATGATATTGCTTCATTTTCGAGGGTCCCTTTTAGCAGGATATAGATTCCTTCCTTATCTATTTTAATTAGATCTATTTTTGCTTTTGCTTTATCTGAGATAAGTATTGCTACCCCTGCTTTTTTTACTTTAGCTGAGGCATAGTAAATTCTACTCCAACCTTTTACCTTTACTCTGTGGGTATCCCTTTGTTTCAAATGTGTTTCTTGTAGACAGCATATTGTAGGATTATGGTTTTTAATCCATTCTGCTATCCACCTATGTTTTATGGGAGAATTCATTCCATTCACACTCACAGTAATGATGACTTTCTGTCTCTTCCCCTCCATCCTGCTCCCTCCCATACTTATGTTTTTGTTTCTTCCTTCTCCCTTCCCCTCCTTGAAGTTTTCCCTTTTGACCGCACCCTGCCTCAGTGTTTCCACCTGTTGACCCCCCTTCTTAACCTACCCTCTTCCCTTACTATTATTTCCCTTCCCTTTAATCCCCCTCTTTAGTCTCCTCCTTTTTAACCCTGCCCCCTTACCCTCCCACTACCTATAGGACAAAATAAATTTTTATACTTATCAGAGTAAGTTACTCTCCATTTGACTCCAAACCAATTAGAGTAAATTTCAAACAGTGCTCCTCTCCCTCCATCCTTTTCCTCTATTTAATGAATTTATGTGTCTATTCACATTAGAATCTTAAACTTCACTGATTAAGTTGATCCCTCTTTGAACGAGAACCAGTGAGAATAGTGTTTGAATGATGTTCCTCTCCCTCTTTCTATCCCCTCTACTATAATGTGTTTTGATGCCTCTTCGAATGGCATATTTTACCTTTTCCTATCTCATCCTTTCCTTTTTCACATTACAGTTCCCTTGATTCCCTTAATAGGTTTTTTTTTTTTAAGTCTTCTGGTTAGTGCATTCCTTTTCACACCCTCTATCTAAGTATAACCCTTTTGAAGGTCATGATATTCATAAAAATTTCGATATTGACAGTTATCCTCCTCATATAGGGATGTGAACATTTTGCTCTTGTTGCATCCCAAGTTATGTGCATGTATGCATGAGTGTGCATGTGTGCATGTATCTATGTGTGAGACTGTGTTTTCCTTGTTTATTTTTTTATGTCTTTCTTGAATTCTGGCTTTTTCATTAGGAAATTCTGGAAGTCCCTTATTTCATTAAACAACCATCTCCTTGCCTGAAAGATTATGCTCAGTTTTGCCGGGTAGTTAATCCTTGGTTGTAGTCCTAGCTCTCTTGCCCTAAGAAATATCAAATTCCAATACCTCTGATCTTTTAATGTAGAAGCTGTTAGGTCCTGTGTGATCCTAACTGTAGTTCCAAGACATTTAAATTGTTTCTTTTTGGCTGCTTGCAGATTTTTTTTCCTTAATCTTGTAATTGTGGAATTTGGCTACTATATTTCTTGGAGTTTTCAATTTGGGATCTCTTTCAGGAGGAATCTGGTGAATTTTTTAGATAACTATTTTATCTTCTGATTCCAGGACCTCAGGACAGTTTTCTTTGACGATATCTGGGAGGATGTTGTCTAGGCTGCTTTTTTCATCATGGCTTTCTGGTAGACCAATAATTCTCCTGGATCTGTTCCCTAGGTCAGTTGTTCTCTAGGTCAGTTGTTTTTCCAGTGAGATATTTTACATTTTCTTCCAATTTTTCAATCCTCTTGTTTTGTTTGATTGACTCTTGGTGCATCATAGAATTCTTTTTTTTTTTTAAACAAATACTTTATTAACTTCTGTTTTACATCATTCATTTCCGCCAGATTTTGAGTTACAATCATTTTCCCCCCATTATTCCCCTACCCAACCTCCCAGAATAGCAGTCCCACAAGATATCGCTTCCTCCAATCTGCTCTCTCCCATACCTTCTCCCATACCCCATCGACTTTTCCATTAGAGGAAGATGAATCTTTGTGTCCCAATGCCTGCACATCTTATCTCCCAATTATAGGCAAAAGAGTATTAATAATAGTATTTATATATATATTTGAAACATTTAATGTTACGACCTTGAATTTCAGATCCATTTCCTTCCTCCCTTGTCACCCATTCCCTCTTGGGAGATAAGTAATTCAGTATATGTTGTACATGTCTAGCTATGCAAAACATTATCATAGTAGATATATTGTGCAAGGCTGCTTATAATTCCCTCCCACTCATCCCACCCCCCACCTGGTCCATTCCCTACATGATCCTGACCCTCTTCTATAGTGGGTACTTCCAACCTCCCCTCACCCCAAGGATGCCCTCCCATCCATCATCTCTCCTCTCATCCCCCTTCCCCCTATCCTGCTGCAGGTTGAGATATCCCATTTAGTATGTATGTCATTTTCTCCCTGAACCAAATTCAATGTGAATGTGGTTTTGCCTTTTTAGCCTTCCTTATTCTCCCCCTCCTTTGCAACCACTTCCCCTACATGAGATAGTTTACCCCACCATGTCTCTCCCCATCTCCTCTTGCCACTTTCCTCTCTCACCTCATAATTTCATCCCTTGAGTACTCTCCCTTCCCAACAATATCAACCTATGCCCTCTATCCATATATAACTGTAACCATATACACACACATTCACATATGTATTCATATGACCACACCCCCTTCTTCCATTATTTTCATAGTGGGAAAGATATCATCAGTCACAGATATTGCTTTTCCATATAGGAATGTAAATAGTTCAACTTTGATAAGTTCCTTTTGATTTCTTTTCCCTGATTACCTTCTCAGGCATCTCTTACTTCTTGCGTCTGGATGTCAAATTTTCTATTCAACTCTGGTTTTTCCTCAAGAATGCTTGAAAGTCCTCTATTCCACTGAATGACCATATTTTCCCCTGAAACAAAATACTCAGTTTTGCTGGGTAGGTGACCCTTGGGTTCATTCCCAGTTCTTTTGCCCTCTGGAATATCATATTCCATGCCCTTCGATCCCTCAGTGTAGAAGCTGCCAGGTCCTGGGCTATTCTGATTGTGTTTCCACAATATTGAAATTGTTTCTTCCTGGCTGCTTGTAGTATTTTCTCCTTGATCTGGGGATTCTGGAACCTGGCTATAATATTCCTGGGAGTTTTCTTTTTGGGATCTTTTTCAGGAGGTGATCGGTGGATTCTTTCAACCTCTATTTTGCCCTCTGGATCTAAAACATCAGGGCAGTTTTCCTTGAGAATTTCTTGAAGGGTGATTTCTAGGTTCTTTCTTTGATCATGGCTTTCAGGTAGTCCAATAATTTTTAAATTGTCTCTCCTGGATCTATTTTCCAGGTCAGTGGTTTTTCCCATGAGATATTTCACATTGCCTTCTAATCTTTCATTTGTTTGGATCTGCTTAACAGCATCTTGATTTCTCATAAAGTCATTAGCTTCCATTTGCTCCCAGTCTAACTCTGAAGGAATGAATCTCCTCAGTGAACTTTTGAGATTCTTTTTCCATCTGGCAAATTCGTCTTTTTAAGGCATTCTTCTCCTCATTGCCCTTTTGGGCCTCCTTTGCCATTTGAGTTAGTCTATTTTTTAAGGTGTTGTTTTCCTCAGTCAGGCTGTTGACCCTCATTTCATACTTTTCCTGCATCCTTCTCATTTCTCTTTCCAATTTTTCCTCCACTTCTCTTATTTGATTTTTAAAGTCCTTCTTAAGGTCCTCTATGGCCTGCAACCCACTCATGTTTTCCCCTGGGGCTTTTGGAGCAGGACTTCTGACCTCACAGTCCTTTTCCCGCTCTATGCCCCAAAATAGGAGTCTAGGGTTGCATTTTTCTGTTTCCTTTGCCTTGGCATGTTGCCACTTAATTACTTGACTTTTGGGCTTGTTGCCACACTATGGCTTTAAGGCCAGATAGAGGAATTTTCGTCCCGAACGTGTGGGGGGCAACTTCCGTTTCTGGCAAGCTATAAACCCACCCACAACTTCCACCTAGATCACAATCCAGATCCAGGGAGGTTAAAGCAAGAGCGATTACCCCCCAAGACTGATCACTGGATCTCCCCACGATTTGTAGGCTGGGAGCCGGAAATGCCTCTGAAAACTACACAGTGGCCTGTCTCCTCAGCAGCTTCTAGCCCCCAGGGGAGGGAGCTGACGCATTCCCCAAATACAGGTCCCAAAGTCCATAGGACACTAACCTCTTACTTTGTCCTAGGCAAGTCTATGTTGATAATTCTGGCGTCTCCACAGTTCCTGGTGTTCTGGGGTTCCTCCAGCCGGCTGCTGGCCCTGCCGCCCTGGGGCTAAAACCTCGGCTCACGTGGACCTGGGCTGGGCTCGGCTCCTGCGCTCTGCGCTCTGCCGGCTCCCAGACCGCTGCGCTGGTCCTTCCTGCAGGGTGCTGGGCTGTCCTCAGCAGGAGGTTAGCTTCTCTGTGTCGTTCTGTGGGTGCTGGGGCTCCAGAAGATTTTCAGAGTCCTTTTTTACATCGTTTGTGGAGAATCTGGGGGCAGAGAGGCTTGGAAGAGCTGTTTCTACTCCGCCATCTTGGCTCCGCCCCCCGCATCATAGAATTCTGAGTTTTAATTTGACTGATTCTAATTTTTAGCGAATTATAGTCTTCAGTTAGTTTTTGAAGGTCCTTTTTTAGGGAAGTATTTTCTCCAATTACTTCACTAATTTTACTTTTTAAAGGATTTGTTTTCCTCACTGAGACTTTTCCAAGTTGGTCACTGCCTCCCTGATTTGATCTTTAAAATCTTTCTTAAGCTCCTCCACGAATGCTGTTTGGGTTTGAGACCAGTTCATATTTCCTTCTGTGGTCTCAGGTGTGGGTAGGGAGTCTGAATGGTCCTGTGTATTTGGTTGTTCTTTTTTTTTTTTTATAAGCAATTGGGGTTAAGTAACTTGCTCAAGGTTACACGGCTAGTCATTATTTATGCGTGGGTGCTCATTTTCTGAGGCCGGATCCGATCTCGGGTCATCCCAACTCCGAGGCCGGCGCTCTTACTCACTGCGCCACCTAGCCGCCCCTTTAGGGCAATTGGGGTTAAGTAACTTGCCCAAGGTTAAACTACTGTTTTTTTGTTTGTATGGATTAAGTGTCAGAGGCCGGCTCCGAACTCAGGTCCTTCTGATTACAGGGCCGGCGCTCTATTCACTGCGCCACCTAGCCGCCCCTGTATTTGGTTGTTCTTGACCTACATAGTAAGTTTGGATTGTTTTTCTTGCCTTCCCCTTCTCCTTCTCAGCTTCCTTCCTTCCCATTGTGATTTCCTACTTATTAATTTCTCAGGCTGTGAGCTAAGGGCCCAGTTGTTGACTTTGAATGCTGTAGCCTCCAGGTGTCTAAGAATGTAGATGTGCACAGAGTAGTCAGTGGGAGTGGATGGATCTGACCACTTCTGATTTCTGCCTCTATACCCCTGGGCTATAAGCAGGCTTTTGTTGGTCAGATGAGGTGGGGCTTGTTGGGACCCCTCCCTCTCTTCTCTTCAGACTCCTGGCTGTCTCAGTTACACCCCTTCTTGGAGACTCCCAAGCCTGAGGTTATTTCCACTAACTTGGGAATTCAATCTGGGTGGGAGACTTATCTTTCGGTTTTCTGCTTCATGAAGGAAGGATGGGAGGATCTAAGCAACTAGAATTTACTTTGCCATTGTAGCCCCTGTATTATACAGGCAGGCAATTTCTAAACTTTCAGTCTGGGGGCCAATCACTGCAGAAGCTGCTCTCTCCTCTGGGGGCCTGACTCTCCTATCTGGCTCCAATGATTCCTCCTGTTCCGTCCTGAGATGACAGTGAGATTATGGTGATTCGTCCTTGGCAAGTCTTCAGGCTGGGGCTTCTTCTCTCTCTGGTGTAGTCTGCTTGTCTGCTCTTAAGTCTGAGCTGGGCAGACCCCACATGCTCTGTGCTCATCCTGTCTGGACACACTGGGCAATTTCCTGGGCTGGATTCTGCCACTATCGATCTCCAGGTGGATTTTGTCACTCCAGAGTCCATTCAGATTCACTTTTTAAGGATTAGTGACTGAGGAGTTTAGTGCAGTTACTACTTCCTTTCCACCATCTTGGCTCCCCTCATCCTGAGTCCTGTCTTTTTGGTTGTGGTCCCCCTGGCTGGCTGGATGGATGGATAAATGGAGAGAAGGATGAATGGAGTTATGGAAGGCTCAGTGGGTGAATGAAAAATCATCTACTAAGGAATTCTCACGTGCCAATATGGATGCTTCTCTCAAGGTGATCATATTTTAAGTGGAAGAGACAGCACCTAGTATTCCTTGGGCTGTCAGCTATGGAGCACATAAAGGCAGAGTAGCATTTATGGCAGGGAGGTTGCTTCTAGGTGGAGAAGGAGTGAAAAGATCACCTGGGGAAGGTTGTCATTGGACAGCCAGCAAGGTTTCTCCTGCCTGCCTAGCAGAGAATGTAGCCTTACACAGGGTAGCCCACCTCCATCTCCTGGAGAAAATCTGAACTGCAGAAAGACTGAAAGAAAGCTAAGGAGGGGGTGGTAGTAGCTAGTTTACTTCTAATATGTTTTTACTTGTCCCCTGAGCCAATTAAGTCTCTAGGACAGGTTCAAAACAATTTAGGGGAAAACTAGTGTAGGCTACAAGGAACATGGGAGTCCTCCAACCTAGGGAGCTAGAGAGGAGTTTAGAGAAAAAATGTGGGATGGAGATGGGAGCTGTTTTAAAAGTGTATCTTGTTCTGGTGTCCCTGACAAGTCACCCCTACTTTATCGAGAGTATAACAAATTTTTAGGTCACCAGCTTAAAGGGGCAACAGCAAGAAGTAAGTCTGAGAATGGGAGCCTTTGTCAGGTATATACCATATGTATATCAAAGAGGCATAATTTGCAAAGTGTATCTTATATTATCCAGTATATCCATCAAATGGTACATTTTATTATCCTAAAACTATATGAAATCAGAGAAGGCATCTGGGCACTACTGCCAGGACCTTTTGGTGCTAAGGTGGATAAACCTCAGATAAGTCCCAGATGGCCACAGTGAGATCAACAGAATACCCAGTAACACTGATTACTTTGAGATTGTGTGGACAGGTTAACTTATAAGTCTTACTCATCACTTGGAGATGATTTGGATGTGATTTGGACAGATGGCACCCTAAGATGGCACAAGTAAGAGTTAGTTCATTGCTCCCCTTAAAAATCTATGAAATCAAGACCACAAACTCTTTCCCCAGCCCCAGTCCTTTTCCACCTCCATTGGGTCCTTGCTGCTGAGTGCTCCCAACTCTAATTTAAGGTTATGTGAGTGATATTCTCTGTCTTTCCCTCTCTTCCCTTCATTCCCTCACCTTCTCATCCCCATCCTCTTGTCCTTCCCCAGCATGCAAGCATCAGATTATTATATCCTGGGTTTTGTTGTGTTAAAATGCTTTATCTTAAGATTGCTGTTATCTCCTTCTTTTACAGAAACTTAAGTGTTTGCCTCAAGTAAAGACAAAAGCCCTTTAGTTTTTCTGCACCATCACCACTGTATGTCTATGTAAGTGTGATCATGAATTTTTTAAACATTATGCCTAAAGAAATGTAATTTCATAAATCAAAGTCAGTATATACTTGCAAAAGTCTTAGGAATATTTACCTTATTTTAGGACAAAACATTTTTTGGTTATGCGTAAGTCACTAAATTTAGACAGAAGAGGTAAAAATGTTAATGACAAAGCAGAAGTCTCCACTACCAGGTTATAGTACACCTAAACTGAAAAGAAAAAAGAAAGTATGTCAAATCCATATGCCCTCTCAAGAGGGTGACATTTAGACAGATTATTGAAATTGAAAGATGAAGTTGTTACATTTTCAACTGAGCAGAAATCTTATTGTGTTAAATTTGTTCATAATGCATTGTGGCTTTTAGACTTGTTAGTTGTTGAATATTATTGAAAAAATTCAATGATTTAAATATGTCACTTGAATAAGAAATTATAATATTTTGTTAAAGTATAAAATTGAATGTTTTATTTTAAAAATTCCCTTTTGGAAGAATAGGGGAGAGAATTATTCTTTACATATGATTACAATACAGATGATTTAATTACTAAAAAATAAGCTTCCTAAAGATTTAATTGTAAGAGTTACAATCAATTATCTGAAGTGCCTGGAGACAGTTTCAGAATACTTCCCTTCAAATTTTGATTTTAGGGGCAGCTGGATGGAACTGTGAATAGAGCACCAGGCCAGGAGTCAGGAGGACCTGAGTTCAAATCCTGCCTCTGACACTTAACACAAAAACTAGCCGTGTGACCTTGGGCAAGTCACTTAACCCCAATTTTCCTCCACAGAACAAAAATAAAAAGACATTTTGATTCTAAAAAGCTATGTTGGGCTCATAAACCACACTAATTTAAAATAAAAAATGTAGTCATCCACCATTAAAAGTTCAAGAAGAGTTTGCCCAGTTATCAAGGGACACAGGTTTAAAACTTGATTTTCCTAAAAAATCATTGATTAAATGAATTTTGAGTTGGAATTAGGACAGAATTTCTAACAATTTCTAAAAAGACACTAAACATGGTTCTACCATTTTTTACTTATTATTTATGCAAAGGATGTATTCAACATTGACGATTCTAAACCCAAAAATCTATTGTCTGAAAAACATTGAAAATGATCTACATCTTGCAGTATATAATATTTAGCCAACATTTCTTTCCATAAATATAAAGAAGTACAATTGCATTAGAATGCAAATTTACTCTCCTCTTTAATAAATGGAAAATATTATCCATACCAAAGAATCATTTAAAAATAATTTTTTATGATTTATCACGTGTAATTTTTTTATCTGTACAATTATTTTATATTCCTATATGCTAGAGGTCACAAAATTTCTCAGGTGAAAAGAAAAATGTTCTTGATAACAGAGATTGTCTTTCTTTCTTTTTCCTTTCTTCCTTCCTGTCTTTCTTTTTTCTTTCTTTCCTTTCTTCCTTCTTTATTTCCTTATTCTGTTTTTTATTTCTTCTTTCTTTGCTTCCTTTTTTCTTCCTCCTGTCTTTCCTGTTTGCTTCCTTTTTTCCTTCCTTCCTCCCTTCCTTCCTTCCTTCCTGCCTTCCTTTCATTATTTTCATTCCACCCCCACTCTTAACAGAAGCACATAATAAGTGCTCAATCAATGATTTAACTGGACTTGCAGGAGATAAGACTACATTCCAATTCCTGCAAAGGTCATGTCACTCAATGTCCCTGTCATTAATCACACTCTCCATCCCTGTCGTTTCTCCAACCGAAACACATCTTCTTGGTTTGTCAACCCTCTGTGTAGGTTGCTCATTTAGATTGTAAGGCCATAGAGGGCAAGGACTTTATTTCTTCTTCTTCTTCTTCTTCTTCTTCTTCTTCTTCTTCTTCTTCTTCTTCTTCTTCTTCTTCTTCTTCTTCTTCTTCTTCCTCTCTTCCTCCTCCTCTTCCCTCTTCCTATTCCTTCTCATCCCATTTCTCTTCCTCCTTCTCCTCCTCCTCCTTTTTTCCTTCTTCTCCTCCACCCAGGGCATAGGACATATTCCAGTGCCCAAAGCACAGTAACTACATAACAAGGGATAGAAACCATTTTCCTTCCCACAGTCCCATGAGATTGGGTGTGGGAGAGTTCTTATCCCCATTTTCCAGATGAGAATTCTGAGGGTCAGAGCTGTGAGTAATATCTAACCTAGTTCTCACAGGTCTCCAACACCAGATAGGTGTGACCTCTATACATGGAGTCTAAAAGTAGTGATCTCTGGATGACACTAGGCTTGGTCTAGGAGGGAGAAGGCCCACCTTGGGATCCAGTTCCCAGGCCAGTGCTCTCTCTTCTGGACCTACCAAGCTTTCTGTCTTGGGGGAGCTGACCTAGCTCTCTACAGCCCAGGACAATAAGGGAGGCTTTGCTCCCTGGAATTTGATTTTGGTTTCAGGGCTGATCTGGGGGGTCTGAGGAGCTTGTGTAGGAAGAGGCCAATGGGGGATGGGTCTGGGGGCTGCTGGCAGTGGGAGACAAGAGTCTGGCCATCCAGGATGGGCCTTTAGCCTCATCCAGGGCAGGTGCAGTATTGGCGTTGTGGCCACAGGGCTGCTGGGTGTGGGAAACAGGAACCTAATGGGGATTACACTGGCCTTATATAAAAGTTCTCAGGGTCACAGTGTGAAAATTTCAGTCTCCTGAGAGCTTATTTTGTTGTTTCTGTCTTTCATATTATCTTCACCTGAACTGAGAGAGAGAGGGTGGGGGGGGGTGATGAAGTCAAGATAGCAGAGTAGGAACGGGACTTTCAAGGCTCCTGCTTCCACTACGTCCTGTTCATGCAAAAAATGACTCTAGACAAACTTTGGAGCTACAGAACCCAAAAAATGACACAAAAAGCTAATCTCCTGCTGAAAACAGCCTGGCAGGCTGGCAGGAAGGGGCCAGCACAGAGCAGAGCCCAGCCCCTCCCTAGCTGGAGGTTTTAACCTCAGGGTGTGCCTCACCAGCCAACAGCTGGGGGTTCTTCATATCACCACCAGATGTGCTGGTTTCCAGAATTATCAACCCATAGATGCTAAGGACAAAGTGAGAAGTCAGTGCAGAGTGGACTTTGGGATCTGGAATGCAGTCGAGTCTTTACCCTCTGGAGGGAGAAGCCTCTGAGGTGCCTGGGCCTTGAAGCCACCACCACATGTCTGCTTTAGAGTTCCTGGCCTGCAGATTGTTGGGGGACTAAGTGACCAGTCTGAGTGGTAATAGCTCTTGCTTTAATCTGCTTGAATCTGGATTGATGTCTAGGGTAGTGGTCCTGGGGTGCATGACTAGCTTGCCATATTGTGGGGAGGCTTCAGAGAAGGCACCCAACTAAAACCCCAGCGACTGGGACAACACTCTCCTTTCTGGTAGCAGAGTCCTACTGTGGCAAAAAGTTCAAAAGTCAAGTAATTAAGTAGCAACATGAACAAGCAAAGGAAGCAAAGCAAGGAGAGTAATCCAACTTTGCACTACTATTTTGCAGACAAAAAAGATCAAAACATGGAAGAGGAGGAAGACAGCAAAGTCAGAACTCTTGCAACAAAAGCTTAGAAGAAAAATACAAGCTGGTTAAGAGCCATAGAGAACTTTAAGAAGTATTTTGAAAACCAAATAAGAGAAGTGGAGGAAAAATTGGGAAGAGAAATGAGAATGATGCAAGAAAATTATGAAATTAGAGTGAACAAACTGACTGCAGAAAATAACTCCTTAAAATAGAGTAACTCAGATGGCAAAAAGGCTCAAAGGCAATGAGGAGAAGAATGCCTTAAAAAGCTGAATTTTCGAGTTGGAAAAAGAATCTCAAAAGCTCACTGAAGAGAATAATTCCTTCAGAATTAGATTGGAGCAAATGGAAGCTAGTAACTTTATGAGAAATCAAGATACTCTTAAACAGATCCAAATAAATGAAAAAATAGAAGGTAATGTGAAACATCTTGTTGGGAAAACCACTGACCTGGAAAATAGATCCGGGAGAGATAATTTTAAAAATATTGGACTACCTAAAAGCCATGATCAAAAAGAGAACCTAGAAATCATCCTTCAAGAAATTCTCAAGGAAAATTGCCCTGATGTTTTAGAACTAGAGGGCAAAATAGAGGTTGAAAGAATCCACGGATCACCTCCTGGAAAAGATCCCCAAAAGTAAACTCCTAGGAATATTATAGCCAGGTTCCAGAATACCCAGATGAAGGAGAAAATATTACTAGAGGCCAGGAAGAAGCAATATGAGTATTGTAGAAACACAATCAGGATAACATATTATCTGACAGCTTCTATACTGAGGGATCTCTGGGCTTGGAATGATATTCCTGAGGTCAAAGGAGCTGGGTTTAAAATCCAGAAACACCTACACAGCAAAACTGAGTATCATGTTTCAGGGGGGAAAATGGTCATTCAAGGGAATAGAGGACTTTCAAGCATTCTTGATGAAAAAATCAAAGTTGAAGAGAAAATTTGAATTTCAATTACAAAAAGCAAGAGAAGCATGAGAAGGTAAAAACGGAAAAGAAATCATAAGGAACATATCAAAGTTGTACTATTTACATTCCTACATGGAAAAATGATAACTGTAACGTATGAAACTTTTCTCAGTGTGAGAATAGTTGCAGGGAATATAAATGTATATATATACATATACATATATGTACACATACATACACATGTCTATATAGTAGGGTATATGGACATATGAATACATATGTAATTGTATGTATGTATGTATACAGTTATACATAGACAGAGGGCACAGGACCAATTGAATAGAAAGGGATAATACTTAAAAGGTGAAATTAAGAGGTGAGAGAGGAATATAATGAGAGGAGATGGGGAAAGACAGAATGGGGCAAATTATCTCATATAGAAGAGGCAAAGGAAAACTGTTACTATGCTTTTTTTTTTTTTTTTTTGGAGGGCAATTGGGGTAAAGTAACTTGCCCAAGGTCACACGGCTAGGTTTTTGTTTGAGTGTGCATTAAGTGTCTGAGGCCAGATCCAAACTCAGGTCCTTCTGACTCCAGGGCCGACACTGTACTTACAGCGCCACCTAGCCGCCCCTGAAAACTGTTACTCTAGAGGGGAAGAACAGGAAGGCAAAAGGGAATGGGTCAACCTTACTCTCATTAAATTTGGCTTAGGGAGGTAATACCATATACACCAAATATAGTATCTAATCCTACAGGAGAGTAGGGGGGAAGGAGATAAGAGGGGGGAAGATAAAAGGGAGGGCAAGCTGGGGGAGAGGGAAGTTGGAAGCACACACTTTTGAAAATTGACAGGATCAAAGTAGAGAAAAGAACAAGTGTGCGGTGGGATAGGATGGGCTGAAATAAAGTCAGTCTTTCACAATATATCCACTATGGAAATGTTTTGCCTAGCTACACATGTACGATCTATATTGAATTGCTTATTTTTCCAGTAACGGTGGGTGACAAGGGAGGAAGGAAAAGAATCTGGAATTCAAAGTTTTAAAATCAGATGTTTAAAAAAATATATATATATATATATGCTATTATTATTATACATGAAACTATGTAATTGTATGTACAGGCACTGGGTCATAGAGATTCACCATGCCCTACTGGAAAGTCAGAGGAGGGATGGGGAAAGATATAGGAGAGAGCAGATTGGGGGAGGGAATATTCAGTGGGATTGCTGTTTTGGGGTGGTGGGTAGGGGAAAAATGGGGGAAAATTTGTAACTCAAAATCTTGTGGAAATGAATGATGTAAACTGAAATAAAAATAAAATTTAATTCAAAAACAGAGAGATAGAGACATAGTCAAAAAGAGAGAGACACACAAAGAAAGAATAAAACAAAGGAAGAGTAAAAGAAAGGAAGAAAAAAGGAAAGAAAAAAATGGAAAAAGAACAGAAGGAAGTAAAAAAAGGATTGGAGGATAAAGAAGAAAGAAACTGGATAAAAGAGAGAAAAAAAGAGAGCAATGAAGAAATAGAGAAAGAAATGAAGAAAAGAAAGAATGGAAAAAGGAGATATGAAGGAGAAGAAGGAAAATGATTGATGAAAGAAACAAAGAAAGGATGAAAGGAAGAAAGGGAGGAAGGAAGGAAAGAAAAGAAGATGAACTAAAACCTGACCCCAGGGAAAGGCAGGGAACATAACTAAGGCTGAGTGTGGGCTGGCAGCAGGAACACAGACAGGTGAGACCTCCATTGTCTGGCCTGGGGAGCAGCCAGGTAAGAAGCAGGGGAGGGAGAAGAGGCAGGAATCCAGGCTGGGCTGGGCCTGAGCGATTCCCTTTCTGCCTGGGGTCCTGTCCTCTTCAAGAGGCCTCTTCCTCCTGTCATGTTGGGGAAGTCACAGCAGCTTTTTAGTTCCCAGGTCCCTGCTGGGCACAGTCCCCACAGTGAAGATGGGGACTAGGGGATCTCTGAAGTCCCTCCAGGTTCTCACTAATGGGACCTCTTGATCTTTTCCAGTTTTTGTCCCAGGAAACAGCTCAGCTCTTGTGGTGTAGGAGGGACAGTCCCTCCAGCTGCTCTGTGCTGCAAACAGCAATCCCCCAGCTGCACTGAGCTGGATCCTGGGGGACCAAACCCTGGCCTCTTCCCAGGCCTCAGAGGAAGGAGCCCTGCCCCTGGATCTGCCCCACCTGGGGCCAGCAGATGAAGGGAATTACACTTGCCTTCTCCAGCACCCTCTAGGCTCCAAGCAGTCCTCCCTGAGGGTCTCTGTGCAGTGTGAGTGTGAGGGGGCTGGGCACCATGGGGTGTCCTGGTGGAGAA
This sequence comes from Gymnobelideus leadbeateri, assembly GCA_011680675.1. Lineage (NCBI taxonomy): Eukaryota > Metazoa > Chordata > Mammalia > Diprotodontia > Petauridae > Gymnobelideus > Gymnobelideus leadbeateri. Next base: position 40,289 of record WOXC01012003.1, read on the forward strand.
AGGAGAGTGTCATCCATTAAGTGGGAGCCTCCTGTATCTTTCCACAGACCCACCAAGGATGCTCAGGCCTTCCTGCTCCTGGGTCAAGGATGGATTGTTCTGTACCTGTTTTATCCAAGCACAGCCAGCCCCCTTACTGGGCTGGTCTGTAGGAGGGAAGCCTGTGGAGGACAATGGTTGCAGTCACACCTTCCAGGTGATATCAAATAGGTCCGGGACCTGGGCCAACAGCAGCCTGAGTGTGTAGGTGGAGCCCAGACACAACCTTAGTCTCTACTGTGAGGTAAGAACCTGCCATAGGGAGGACAGTCTCAGTGTCTATTTGATGCCAGATAAGAGGCCTGGGACACTTGGAGGAAGGGAGATCTATGAGGAGGCTAATTCAGAGGGTAAGTGGAGGCCACTTTTTCCTATGTCAGGGCAGGGAAAGCTGTCTGCTGAGAGGAATCAGGGGCTGCTGAGGGAGGCCAGGGAAGATGTCTTGGGAAGAGTCCAGTTTAGGAGTCAGGAGTCTGTGCCAGGAGACTGGAGTTTGTAACACAACAGGCTTCATCTCTCCATCCTTTCCCTAAAGAGACATCAGACTGGGGATTCCCACAAGGTTTCCTGACACCCCAGGATGCTTTGTTTTCAGTGTCTCCTTATCCACTAACCTAGTGTAGGGGAATTTGGGCACACAACAACTGCTAGAACCAGGCAGGAAGAGATGCTGAAGGCCGTTGTCAGAGCCTGGATCCTGGCCCTGTGGCCACTGGGCTGTGCTCTGTGTCACACCCCAAGACAAGGACCTGACAGCCCTGGGCCTTGGGAATTCTAGGCGGACACTGGGGTCCTGAGATGGAGTGAGACTAGATGGGAAGAACTGAGGCCTGGAGGACAATAAGCCCCCTATCACCAGCTCCTGTCTCTGTCTCTCCCACAACCTTCCCTGCCCAGGAGCATAGCTCTTGACCCCTGATGCTCACACTGCTAAGGGCAGCCTTTATGGGGGCCAGCTTTCTATTCACCTGTGGCCTCACCTGGCTCTATTACACCAGGTGATGGTGTCTGACCTCTGACCCACAAGTCCATGGCAGCTTGTGCCTCTCAGTTACTGCCCCATCCCCCTCCTCAGTCTTCTTCCAAGAAATGGTCTCTGGGGTTTCCTTTCACCTCACCTCTCCCCACTAGCCACCTTGGCCTTGAGCCCCTTTCTCTTACACCTGTGCAGTTCCTGGTGCAGTTCCTCCAGCTTATGGTGCAGGTCCTTCCACAGGAAGCCCCTAGGGAGGGAGTAGCCACCAGCTCAGGGTGGGGAATAGTCATCTCAGTGATGCCTCTTCTGTCCTTAAACCCAGCCCAGACCTGCCTCCTGCTCCTTCCACTCAGTGGCCTCACTTCTGCCCTCAGGGACCCAGCAAGTCAAGGAGGTATGGTGGCTGCTTCCGGAGCCTCTGGCCTGTAGATTGTAGGGAGACCAAGGGGCTATTCAGAGGGTAATGGCTTTTGCTGTGACCTGCCTGGATCAGGAGAGAGGTCTTGGTTGGTGGTCCTGGGGTGTGTGACCAGTGAGCCAGAGCATATGAGGGCTATAGAGAGGGTGCCCAGCTAATAGCTCTGGCAGCTTCAAAAACCTCAGCAATTTGGGACAAAGCTCCCTCCATTCAGCAAGCAGAGTTCTACCATGGCAAAGAGCTCAAAAGTCAAGTAATTGGCTGCCAATATGTGTGATAAAGCCCAAGAGTATTCACATGGAACTACTTGACTATGCCTTTAAAGCCAAGTCACTCTGCCTTTCAGTGATTAGCCAGTAATCATTCCCAGCCCAAGCCTCTCTTGCTCATTTTTTGGGTTGGGATGACTCAGAGGGAGTGTAAATAGTAATTGTTTCTGTTCTGGCCAGAAACTCAGAAGGTCCTCCCTTCTCAGCCTCATTCAATAAGGAAGGCAAACTAGGCCATCTTTTCCCTCTGTTCTTCCCTAACCATTAAATACTGAATCGGTGTTGCCTCAGACACAGTGAGACCCAGAAAAGACCAAGCTTGAAAAAGTCAAGGTCTTCCACATCCTCTGGGACCATGGCCAGCTGTCCTGACCTATGTCTTGTCTCTGGACTCCAATGACTCTGGAGGAGAGAGTGAGACTGAGAATTTTCTATAGCTTTGCCCCTCTCAAATTCAATTCACTTGCAAGTCAGGTAATCATCACTCTCCTGATGCCATTGTTCCTTTTC
>WOXC01012003.1:47500-66991 GCA_011680675.1 Gymnobelideus leadbeateri
CAAAGGCCTGGAGATGGGGCCTGGAAAGCCATGCCTAAGATGGCCAGTGTTGGTGGAATAGAGAGATCTTAGTGGAGTTTAGAGTAACAATAAAATTCACCAGCACTTCTGCAGTAATTCAAGGTCTGACAAACACTTGACAAATATCACATTTGATCCTCACAACAAGGCTGAGAGGGAGGTGCTGTTACTCTCCCATTTACAGAAGGGAAAACTGAGTTGCAGACAGCAGAAAGGACCAGCAGGAAAAGCCTGAGGCCAGATTTCAGCTCAGCTGCTCCTGATCCCAGGGAAGCCTGCACAGGACAGGGGCAGTAGTGGGTCATGGGCAGCCCCTGCTCTGGGCCAGGCCCTGGGCACTGCCCCTGTCACCCACATAAATACACTGTTCCCTACAACATCCAGGGCCCAGCCTGTGCAGCAGACCTGTCCTCCCCCAGCCCCTGAGTTCTGCATGTCCCTGGAGCTGACCCCAGACAGGAGGCTCCTCCCCACTGAGCCCAGCCAAGGAGCCCAGGAGCTCAGTGGGGGAAGAGGACAGGGCTTCCTCCTCTGAGGACAGGCCTCCCTCTCTCCACACAAGGGCTTCCTCTTTCATCTTCCTCTTTGCCCTGAGCCTGACACAGATGGCCAGAGGGAGCCATGGTGTTCAGGGAGTGACACAGCCCCCCCACACAACCTGCCTCTCTTCTGTCCCTATATGAAGGTGCTGCTGCTGCTGCTGGTGCCCCTGCTCTGGGAGGGTGAGTGTGGCTGGGGCAGAGGGAGGCTGGTCTGAGGGGTGAGAAGGTGCTGACCAGGCCTTTGTGTGCCCTCAGGGTCCCTGTGCCAGAGAGTGGAGGTACAGCCTTCAGTGACAGTGACAGTGGGGATGTGTGCCTATGTCCCCTGTGCATTCGACCTCAATGAAGAATTACTCAATGGCCACAACCCAGTTTATGGTTATTGGTTCAGAGAGGGAACTAATGTTTTACATGGCAGGCCTGTGGCTACCAATAAACCATGGAGGAGTGTGGAGGACAGAGCCTGGGGGAGATTCCATCTCCTTGGGGATACCAGGAGGAAGAATTGCTCTCTGAGAATCACAGGTGCCCAGTTCTCAGACAGGGGGAGATACTTCTTCCGTATTGACTATGGATCTGATAAATACAGTTACCTCAATCAGCTACTTTATGTGAATGTGACAGGTAGGACCGTCCTCTGCTGGGAGGCTCTCAGTGTATGAGGCAGGGAGGTCTGGGGAATGGATGGGCCTTGGGGACAGGAAGCTCTTTGTTCTAGCGGTGAGAGAACATGAGGATAGGTGGGGAAGCCAGTCAGGGGGAGCGGCAGATGCAGAGAGAGGGGTGAAGACCCTGCCTGAGGGTCCAGAGCTGCAAAGGGGAGGGATTGTGGTTCAGTCCTCTTTGTGAGGATCCAGGACCCCAGGCAAGGCTGAGAGGGGCCATGGTTGGTCTGGAAAGAACTCTGGGGCTACAGTGAAGGGAAGGAGATTGAAAGCTCAAGTTTTCTGACAGATTCCTTTTGGGACATTTTACCCCATATTTTTCCGTTCCCTCTGTGGGACTGACTTTCCCCTTATGTAAAATGAATGGGTTGTTCTCTATTGCCTTTAATGCAGCTTTCTCTTGACCTAAAATCTATGATCATCTCAGGTCCTGAGAATGACAGGGGATGCCCAGGAGACTGGAGGAGGGGCATGAATGGTGTCAGACTTTCAGGGCCTTAGGGGTGGAGGAGGTACCAGCATTTGGGAGGACACTTGTGGTCTAATTCCCCTCCCAGGTCCAGGACTCACTGTCTCTCTCTTCTCCAGACTTGATTCAGAGACCAGACATCTCTATTCCAGAGGTGCTGGAGTCGGGGAGCCCAGTGACTCTGAAGTGTACGTTTCCTTGGGCCTGTAGGGAAAACAGGCCCCTCACATTCTCCTGGATGGGGACTGGCCTCTCCTCCAAGACACAAAGCTTTGGGCCTCCCCACTCCTCGGAGGTCCCCTTCATCCCTGGGCCCCAGCATCATGACACCAGCCTCACCTGCCAGGTGACCCTTCCTGGAAGTCGTCTGAGCTCAGAGAGAACCATTCAACTCAATGTGTCCTGTGAGTGCTGGGGGCAGGAGGCCCGCATCCCCCAAGAGAGGGGGAAGGGAAGGGTGCATTGAGAGACCAGGGCTGGGAAACAGATGACTTTTTCCTGGGCCAGGGCAGGGAAAGCTGCCTCCCAGCAGAGATGTAGGCTGGAATTTCCTCTTTTCTCTCTCTCTCAGCCTCTGTGGTTTCATTTGCCAATGTCAGGTAGAGTTAGCCTAGATGGCTTCTAAGCTCCTTTCCACCCTGATGTTCTGTGATTCTGGAATTTAATCTCTTCCCTGACTAATGCTGGGCTGGGCAGAGAGCCCCAGCACCAGCCAGTCTGGTCCTTATATTGCAGATGCTGTGCAGAATGTGACCATCACCATGGCTCAGGAGAATAGGACAGCAGGTATAGCAGAGCCCCAGGGTGAGAGCAGGGAGGGGACCCAGGGTGCTCCAGTTCTACTCTGAGGGTGGACATAGGTGTCAAGGGGAGGAGGGAGACAGGAGAGCCAGGGCTCTCCCTCTGAAGGCCCAGGTTCTCTTTGTCCTGGGCTACTTCTCCCCTTGAAATGACATCAGATCCAGTTCACTCATGAGTTTAAGGGCTAGAAACCATTTTCCTCCCCACAGCCTCAAGAGATGGGGAGTGGGGGAGTTCTCCCGCCCATTTTCCATATGAGAAAGATGAGCCTCAGAAGTGTGAGGAGGGCCTGACCTAGTTCACATAGGGCCCCAGCACCAGAGAAGTGTGACCTCTAAATGTGGAGTCTAAAGGTAGTGACCTCTCCACTGCACCAGTCTTGTCCTGAGAAGTAGGAGGCCCACCCTGGGGTCTAGTCCTCAGGGCAGGGACCTAAAAAGGTTTCCCTGTTGAGTAGGCTGACCTGGCTGTCTACAATCCAGGCCAGATGGGGAGGCCTTGCTATGTTGTGCACTAATTTTGGTTTCAGGGCTGATCTGGAGGGTCTGAGAGGCTTGTGTAGGAAGAGTCTATGGGGGATGGGTCTGGGCGCTGCTCTCAGTGGGAACAGAAGTCTGGCCATCCAGGCTGTCTTTAGCCTTCAGGTGTAGGTGCAGTGTTTGACTTGAGGCCACAGGGCTGCTGCGGGTGGGGAACTGAATCCTAGTGGGGGTTACATTGGGCTCATAGGAAACAAGATTCACAGGCTCATAGTGGACATTACGTCTCCTGAGAACTTGTTTTGTTGTTTCTGTCTTTCATCTTATTTTGCCCTTAAGTGGTAAAGTAAAAATGATACCAAAAGAGACAAAGAGACAGTCAGTATATATATACGGAGAAGAGAGAGACAGAGACAGAGACAGAGAGAGAGAATTAACAAAGAAAGAGAAATATATAGAAGAAGGAAAGGAAGAGAAGAAAGGAAAACAGGAAGGAAGGATAAACTGAACTCTGAGCTGAGGGACAGGCAGGGACCATGCCCTGGGCTGAGTGTGGGCTGGCCTCAGAAGCACAGACAGGTGAGGCCTCCGTTGTCTGGCCTGGGGAGCAGCCAGGTAAGAAGCAGGGGGGGAGAAGGGGCAGGAATCCAGGCTGGGCTGGGCCTGGGGAATTCCCTTCCTCCTATGATCTTGGGGAAGTCACACCAGCATTCCAGCTCCCAAGTCCCTGCTGGACACAGGGAATGTGGGGACTAGGGCATCTCTGACGTCCCTCCAGGCTCTCACTACTGGGACCCCCTGATCTTTTTCAGATTTGATCCCAGGAAACAGCTCAGCTCTTGTGGTGCAGGAGGGACAGCCCCTCCAGCTGCTCTGTGCTGCCAACAGCAATCCCCCAGCGGCCTTGAGCTGGATCCTGGGGGACCAAATGCTGCCCTCTTCCCAGGACTCAGAGGATGGAGTCCTGCCCCTGGATCTGTCCCACCTGGGGCCAGCAGATGGAGGGAATTACACCTGCTTTGCTCAGCACCCTCTGGGCTCCAAGCAGGCCTCCCTGATGGTCTCTGTGCAGTGTGAGTGTGAGAGGACTGGACACCATCGGGTGCTTGGATGCTGGTGGGGAAAGGACAGTGTCACCCACTAAGGGAAGGTTTCCTGATTCTTTCCACAGATGCCCCAAAGATGCTCAGCCCTTCTTGCTCCTGGGTCAAGGAGGGCTTGTTCTGTACCTGTTCTGTCCAAGCAGAGCCAACCCCCTCCCTACACTGGTTGGTAGGGGGGAAGCGTGTGGAGGGCAATGGTAGCAGTGACACCTTCCAGGTGATATCAAACAGGTCTGGACCCTGGGCCAACAGCAGCCTGAGTGTGAAGGTGGACAGGGTCCCTGACACCACTATCAGCTGTGAGGGGAAGAACCCACAAGGGACCCACACTCTGCTCTTCCAATTTCTGCCAGGTGAGGGCTGGGGGAAGGAGGCAGCCAGGGCAAAGGGCCCTGAGCACAGTGGGCCCAATATGGCCACAGCCCACATTCACTCCAGACTTGCTTCTTGTTCAGATGGGCCCACACGGTCTCATGTGTTCTCAAAAGCTGTGATCCTGGGTGTCCTCTGTGGAGCTGGTGCCACAATTTTCCTAGTCCTCTGCCTCCTCCTTCTGTGAGTATGGGGCTGGGATGAGGAGGGAGTGGGGGATCTAGGAAATGCTAGCCTGCTTTAAAGGTCTCAGAAATCCTCAGATATCAATGTCTCCCAGTGTCAGGCACAGACTCTATAGGGTTACAAGCTGGAGAATCAGAAGGGAAGTGCCAGTCCCCTTCTTTTATAGATTAAAAAACCAAACAGATTCATAGAGGAGACATAATGCACCCAAGGTCACACTTATGACCCGGTGTGCAGTACAATCATGATTTAAAACAATCCTGTCAAGGGTGGCTAGTTGGTGCAGTGAGTAAGAGTGCCACCACCAAAGTTGGGAGGACGTTGGGATCGGTTCTGGCCTCAGAAAATGAGCACCCACACATAAATAATGACTAGCCGTGTAACCTTGAGCAAGTTACTTAACCCCAATTGCTTTAAAAAAAAATCCTGTCACCAGATTCCAGATCCAGTGGAGCTTCCAGGATCAGATGGGGAAGCTGGTGATGCAGTGGATAGATGGATGGGCCTATAGCCTGGAGATCTGAGTTCAAATCCTGACTCAGAACTGTTTGCCTCAGTTTCCTTATCTATAAATGGGGATAAGAGCTTCTAATTTTTCCTATCCAGCCCTTGTCTTCTCATTAGGAATGCTTGAAACTTTTCTATTTCATACAGTGTGCAATTTTTCTCTTTACAATTATAAGCAGTTTTACCTGCTGGGTTATTCTTGGTTGTAATCCTAGCTACTTTGCCTTCTGGAACAACATATTCCAAGCTCTCTGCTCTCTTAAAGTTGTGGTTCAGTTGTTTCAGTCAAGTCAAACTGTTTCTTTGTGACCCCATTTGGGATTTTCTTGACAAAAATACTGGAGCAGTTCACTATTTCCTTCTTCTGCTTTTTTGACAGATGAAGAAATGGAGGCAGAGTAAGTGACTTGCATAGGGTAACACAGCCAGTAAATGTCTGAGGCTGGATTAGAACTCAGCAAAATGAATTTTCCCAACTTCAGTCCTAGCACTCTATCGACCCTCTTATTTAGCTGCCCTTTATAGCAGTTGAAGCTAAATCTTGTGTGATCCTGAATGTGGTTCCACAGATTTTGAACTGTTTCTTTCTGGCTGCTTGCAATGTTTTCCCATTGATCTCAGGTTGCTGGAATTTGGCTATAACATTCCTGAGAGTTTTCATTTTAGGATGTCTTTCAGGAGGTGATCAGTGATTTCCACTTCTTAAGGATAAGGACAACACAGAAATGTTTATTGGCAGTGGGGCAGGAGTCAGTAGATAGACAGAGATTTCAGACAAGGAAGGGAGTGGAGTTAGTGAGAATATTTGCTACAGGAAGAAATATGGTCTAAGGTGCAGGCAGAGGCTTTATCTGGAACCAATAGGAGAACCTCTCTTTCATCCATGATCAGAGTAAAAGAGGAAGAATAGAAGACATCTTATTGATCAGGTGTAAGGAAGACATTTTGTGATATGTCTCAGTGATGTGAGGAGAGGAAGAGGGGACAAGAAGGATTTCTCAGTCAACAGCCTCAATCTTTTGGATGAGGCACAGTCCTTGGCTGAGCAGATAAGCGGTGAGGTGCCATGAGAGGCCTGAGGACAGATGAGAAAGTTTAGAATTGTTGCTGTAGTGAGTGGGATACAGAACTGATGGAGGAGGAGAAGAAGGATGACCTTGCTCCAGTGAGAACACATTTGGAAGAAGCCTTCAGGCCCTGATGATTGGGAACAGTATTATCCCACTGGATCTCAGAATATATAACTGGAAGAGACCTTAGAGACAATTTTATCCTGGACTTTCATTTCACAGATGAGGTAATTAAGGCCTAGAGTTAGGAGGGGATTTTCCCAAGACCCCAGAGGGAAATAGTGGCAAGTGCAAGTCACCTGATCCTTGGTCCCATGGTCTTTCCTAGACCCTCCTGTGGTTCATAGGTTTGTGGCATTTGGAGCTTGGAGATGACAGAACAGGAGAATGTCACAGGGGAAGGACCTCAGAGACCCTGGAGTCTGGTTGCCTCATTTTACAAATGAAGAAAGAGGAGGCCATTGAGGAAAAATGATGTGGCCAGGGTCAGGCAGAGAGTGAGTGACAGGGCCCTGCTTCTCTGTATAGAAGTTCAAGGTTATCTCCCCTGCACCAACTCTGCTTTTCTTTTTTTTTTAAACAAATGCTTTATTAACTTCTGTTTTACATCATTCATTTCCACCAGATTTTGAGTTACAATCATTTCCCCCCCATTATTCCCCTACCCAACCTCCCAGAATAGTAATCCCACAAGATATCACTTCCTCCAATCTGCTCTCTCCCATACCTTCTCCCATACCCCCATCGACTTTTCCATTAGAGGAAGATGAGTCTTTGCATCCCAATGCCTGCACATCTTATCTCCCTATTACAAGCAAAAGAGTATTAATAATAGTATTTATATATATTTGAAACATTTAATATTACGACCTCAAATTTCAGATCCATTTCCTTCCTCCCTTGTCACTCATTCCCTCTTGGGAGATAAGTAATTCAGTATATGTTGTACATGTCTAGCTATGCAAAACATTATCATAGTAGATATATTGTACAAGGCTGCTTATAATTCCCTCCCCCTCATTCCACCCCCCACCTGGTCCATTCCCTACATGATCCTGTCCCTCTTTTATAGTGGGTACTTCCAACCTCCCCTCACCCCAAGGATGCCCTCCCATCCATCATCCCTCCTCCCATCCCCCTTCCCCCTATCCTGCTGCAGGTTGAGATATCCCATTTAGTTTGTATGTCATTTTCTCCCTGAACCAAATTCAATGTGAATGTGGTTTTGCCTTTTTAGCCTTCCTTATTCTCCCCCTCTTTTGCAACCACTTCCCCTTGCTTCTTCTGCATGGGATAGTTTACACTACCCTGTCTCTCCCCATCTCCTCTTGCCACTTTCCTCTCTCACCTCATAATTTCATCCCTTGAGTATTCTCCCTTCCCAACAAATTCAACTTATGCCCTCTATCCATATATAACTGTAACCATATACACACACATTCACATTTGTATTCATATGACCACACCCCCTTCTTCCATTATTTTCATAGTGAGAAAGATATTATCAGTCACAGTTATTGCTTTTCCATATAGGAATGTAAATAGTTCAACTTTGATAAGTTCCTTTTGATTTCTTTTCCCTGATTACCTTCTCAGGCATCTCTTCCTTCTTGTGTCTGGATGTCAAATTTTCTATTCAATTCTGGTTTTTTCCTCAAGAATGCTTGAAAGTCCTCTATTCCACTGAATGACCATATTTTCCCCTGAAACAAAATACTCAGTTTTGCTGGGTAGGTGACCCTTGGGTTCATTCCCAGTTCTTTTGCCCTCTGGAATATCATATTCCATGCCCTTCGATCCCTCAGTGTAGAAGCTGCCAGGTCCTGGGCTATTCTGATTGTGTTTCCACAATATTGAAATTGTTTCTTCCTGGCTGCTTGTAGTATTTTCTCCTTGATCTGGGGATTCTGGAACCTGGCTATAATATTCCTGGGAGTTTTCTTTTTGGGATCTTTTTCAGGAGGTGATTGGTGGATTCTTTCAACCTCTATTTTGCCCTCTGGATCTAAAACATCAGGGCAGTTTTCCTTGAGAATTTCTTGAAGGGTGATTTCTAGGTTCTTTCTTTGATCATGGCTTTCAGGTAGTCCAATAATTTTTAAATTGTCTCTCCTGGATCTATTTTCCAGGTCAGTGGTTTTTCCCATGAGATATTTCACATTGCCTTCTAATCTTTCATTTGTTTGGATCTGCTTAACAGCATCTTGATTTCTCATAAAGTCATTAGCTTCCATTTGCTCCAGTCTAACTCTGAAGGAATGAATCTCCTCAGTGAACTTTTGAGATTCTTTTTCCATCTGGCAAATTTGACTTTTTAAGGCATTCTTCTCCTCATTGCCCTTTTGGGCCTCCTTTGCCATTTGAGTTAGTCTAGTTTTTAAGGTATTGTTTTCCTCAGTCAGGCTGTTGACCCTCATTTCATACTTTTCCTGCATCCTTCTCATTTCTCTTTCCAATTTTTCCTCCACTTCTCTTATTTGATTTTTAAAGTCCTTCTTAAGGTCCTCTATGGCCTGCAACCCGCTCATGTTTTCCCCTGGGGCTTTTGGAGCAGGACTTCTGACCTCACAGTCCTTTTCCTGCTCTATGCCCCCAAAATAGGAGTCTAGGGTTGCATTTTTCTGTTTCCTTTGCCTTGGCATGTTGCCACTTAATTACTTGACTTTTGGGCTTGTTGCCACACTATGGCTTTAGGGCCAGATAGAGGAATTTTCGTCCCGAACGTGTGGGGGGCAACTTCCGTTTCTGGCAAGCTGTAAACCCACCCACAACTTCCACCCTAGATCACAATCCAGATCCAGGGAGGTTAAAGCAAGAGCGATTACCCCCCAAGACTGATCGCTGGATCTCCCTACAAATTTGCAGGCTGGGAGCGGGAGCTGCCTCTGAAAACTACAAAATGGCGTTTCTCCTCAGCGGCTTCTAGCCCCCAGGGGAGGGAGCCGACGCATTCCCTAATACCGGTCCCAAAGTCCATAGGACACTAACCTCTTACTTTGTCCTAGGCAAGTCTATGTTGATAATTCTGGAGTTGCCACAGCTCCTGGTGTTCTGGGGTTCCTCCAGCCGGCTGCTGGCCCTGCCGCCCTGGGGCTAAAACCTCGGCTCACACGGACCTGGGCTCTGCTCGGCTCCTGCACTCTGCGCTCTGCACGCTGCCAGGTCCCAGACCGCTGCGCTGGTCCTTCCTGCAGGGCTGCTGGGCTGTCCTCAGCGGGAGTTTAGCTTCTCTGTGTCGTTCTGTGGGTGCTGGGGCTCCAGAAGTTGTTCAGAGTCCCCTTTTACATAGTTTGGGGGGAATCTGGGGGCAGAGTGGCTTGGATGAGCTGTTTCTACTCCGCCATCTTGGCTCCTCCCCTTCCCAACTCTGCTTTTCTGCCTCCTCAGGATTAAGATGCTCAGAAAGAAGTCAGCAGCAGCAGCAGCCTCCAGGAGGGCAGCAGAGGTAGAGTATGCCAGCCCGAGCCCCAGTGGTTCCCCCAGTTCTCTCAGTCCCCAGCTCTGTCTCTTCCCCAAAGCCATATCCCTGACCTTCTACTCCTCTCACCATGTTGGGGACCTTCTTTGATTGAACTCCCCTTTGCCCTTACTCCAAGATCCCAAGGCGACATCCTGGGGGGTGGGGCTGTCCCTGGATCCCATTACACCAGCTGCAGACACAGTCCCAACCCCAGCAGCTCCAGAGGATGGACCAGATGAGCTACATTATGCCTGCCTCAACTTCCAAGGAGTGAAAGCTGGAGACCATGGATCCACTGATCCCCTCACTGAGTACTCAGAGATTAGGTTCCAATGAACAACTATTGAGGCATCAGCTTTGGTTCTACACTGAGTGGTTTCCAAGTCAGTTCCTCCCTGCCATTATCATTCATTCCACAAACATCTCTTGCCCACCTGCTCCAGACAGATTTGAATAAGACTCATTCCCCTTGTTTGTGGAACTTTTAACCCAGTGAGGCGATAAAACACAAACCCGGTATAGTGGGCCCTCCCCAAACTTAGACTTCTCTTCACTGATTGGGATCATCAAAATGTCATCTGCCACTTTAGTCTCCAGGGGTCATTTTCTTGGGCCACCACATCTGAATCTCCATAGCTCCTGAGCTCCCACCAGTGTGCTTCCCTCCCAGTGTGCTTGGTGCTTGAGAATTTCCAACCTCATTTCAGTCATGAGGAAACTGAGGCTCAAAAAGAAACACGGCATCACAGATTTAGACATGTAAAGACCTTAGAGGTTATTGAGCCCAAAACCCTCATTGTAAATACCCAACACCCTCATTTTATGCATCAGGAAACTGAAGCCAAGAAAGATTAAGTGACTTGTTCAAGGTATACACACAAGTAGTAAATGTCTGAGAAGATGTCAAACCCAGGTCTTCCTGACTCTGAGTCCAGACTTTTATCCTCTATACAGCCCTGCACAAAATGACACAAGCAGGAAGGGATAAGGCTAGAACTCAAACAACCACACAATGTGTCCCTATTCCTCTTTTTTTTCTTCCTTCCTTCCTTCCTTCCTTCCTTCCTTCCTTCCTTCCTTCCTTCCTTCCTTCTTTCTCTTCCTTCCTTCTTTCTCTTCCTTCCTTCCTCCCTTCCTTCTTTTTTCTTTCCTTCTTCTCTTCTTACTCTCTGACTCTATATATTTTGTCTCTGTACATCTGTCTGCCTCTCATATGATTTTACTTGCATAGGGAACTCCCTCTATGAATGCATATTAATACTTTTAGCCTCAAAGAGTTACCTTAACTGCCTAAGATGATAAGAGGTTAACGACATGCCCAAAATCACAAAACTATTTGAGGCAGGAGACAGGACAGCACTAGTTCATGAATTACAGGATCTGTATTCAAACCTTCTTGTCACTTCTCACCCTTCAAACCTTGCACAAATCTCTTATCTGCCCAGCTTGAAATTTCCTCCCCCCAAAATAAGTGAGTTGCCCTAGATCATCCTGAAGGCATCATGTGGCTACAAATCTATGACCATCACTTGAACCTAAGTTTTCCTGGTAGGCAGGCCAACCCTACACCAGATTACCTTGCAATGACTTAACTATATACACTGCATCACCTCTTCCCCACACCCTATGGGAACATAAGCTCCTTGAGGACAGACCCTGCTTTACACTTTGATCTCCCCAGTGCCTTCACCGCTGTCCATATGTAATAAATCTTTGCTTAATTGAATTCTGTCTCTGTGTCCAACATTCCTTCCACTCTTTCACATTGCCTCAGAGGTGCCTTGGGAATAGCATGGAGGAGCTGGTTACCTGGGCTGAGGAAACATGCAGAAACTGGAATGGGATTCTCTGCATTCTGTAGGGCATGCCCAGGTGCTGCTAGGTCACCAGAAACACTGGTTAGTGATGGATGTGGTTTCAGAAGCACATGTGTCTAAAGTTTGGTGACTATGTATACAGGCCTGAAGTTGAACGCAACACCTAATGTCTTTCTGCCTCATCTGTCTCCTCAGATGTAACTGAGGAGATTGAATCACTAGGGGTATTTTCACTTCTAAATCTACAATCCAGTGATCCAGTGTGAGATATCTTGAGGTAGTAGTTGCTATCATTTACAAGTCACTTCAAGGTTTCCCAAGTGCTTTACTAGTATTCTCTCATTCTATCCTTATAGCAACCCTGGGAGGTAGGTGTTAATATTATCTTCATTTTACAGATGAGTAAACTGAGTCAATCAGCAGTTAAGTGACTTGCCCAGGGTCACACAGCTAGTAAATCTCTGAGGCAGGTTTTGAACTCATGACTTCCCAACTCCAGGTTCAGTGCTCTCTTCACTATGGCACCATCTGACTGTCTTCACAGACCTGGAAATGTTAGATAATATTATCTGAAAAACCTTGTTCATGCCCCTTCCTCGGTTTCTCCATATGCATCTGTAAAAAGGTCAAGATCTGTCTGACCTTACAAGAGTTCCTTCCTCTCTCTGGGACAATAACACTGTGACCATTTGTTACTGGGCTGTGGTGACAAGTAAATTGTCTGTTACCATCTTTTGCCTAACAAATGGGGAAACAGAAGAGCAGAGGGGAAATGTATTTTCCCCAAAGTCACATTGCTGGCAAGTGACAGAGCCTATTTTCAAACCCAGTTCTCCTGACTGTACAGCAGGGTCTCTTTTTGATCCTTGATGCTCTGGACTTTTAAACGTGTAGAAGACTGTCCCAATATGAGAATGAGTTGAACTGAGATACAGATGGTTAGGTAGAAAGATAAGCAGAAAGACAGATAGACAGACAGGCAAATAGCAGAGATAGATACAGAGAGGTAGATAAAGAAAGACAGAGACAGACTGTGGTGAGTGAAATTGAAAATAATTGAGAAATCAAAGGTTCTAGCTTCTGAGAATATAAATTTATTTATTTATTACATTTAATTTTTATTTTTCTCAATTACATAGAAACAAAATTTTTTAACATTTATTTCAACATATATGTTTAAGTTTCACATTCCTTTCCTTTCTCCTGCCCTACACCCAGCTTCAGAAGGCAAACCATTTGCTTTAGATTATACATGTATAAGTCATGTAACCCATTTCCTTATTAACCACTTTGCAAAAGAAAATGAAGACCAAAAACAAACAAACAAATAAGAATAATAAAAAAAAACTTTTAAAAGTATGCTTTGATCTGCATTCAAACTCCAGTTCTTTCTCTAGCAGTGGATGGCATTTTTTAAAATTATAAATCCTTGTATTAGATTAGATTATTGTATTGCTCAAAACAACTAAGTCGTTCACAGTTGATTGTTATACAAAATTGCTGTTGTGTGTACAATGTTTTCCTGGTTCTACTTTCTTGGTTTTGCATCAGTTCATGTAAGTTTTCCTGGATTTTTCTGAAAGCATTCTGCTAATCTTTTCTTATAGAAAATTAGTATTCCATCATGACCACATACTATAACTTGTTCAGCCATTCCTCAGTTGCTAGGCATCCCCTCAATTTCAAGTTCTTTGCCACCACAAAAAGACATACTATAAATATATATATATATTTGTCAATATGGATTCTTTTCCTTTTTTTAAATGTCTTTGGGTTACAGACCCAGGAGGGATATTTCTGGATCAAAGAACAGCATATCAGTTTACTAAGCAATGCATGTCAGTTGAATAACAGATTGAGACCAGGCCACAGAGGTAGACAGATTTTTATGCATTAAAAGATAACAATAAGCAGGTTACAAAATAAGACATATAATTCGTAGTTTGATTTCTAGTTAGAGGAAAGTTTAAGAACATTTCAAGTTGAGAGGGGGAGTGAAAAAGAGATGCAATTTCCTAAAATCTGAAAAAAAGATTTCTCACTCCCCCAAAGTATTTGTATTCAATCACAGGAACAAGGACACAGTAACTGACTGACACTTATTTACTAATGATCAGGGCATAGCCCAGTGCCTAGCATACAGTTGGTGCTTAATATGGGCACTTGAGGTGTACAATTGTGAGAAAACTCCTTGCATAAATCTTTGGATCTGTCCAGGTGTGTGGTCAGCATGACCAAGGTCCTTAGTTAAGGGTCTCTAAGTAGCATGTAGGGTGTCCAGCTTCCCAGTCACACATGGATGGGTTCAAGAAGAAAAGGTAAATTCCTCACAATTCTCATAATTGAATAAAGTTTTCTCACAGGAAAGAAAATGAACAAGAGTCACTAGACTCAACATCGAAAAAAAAATCTGAGCTAGATCTAGAATTGAGTCCCAAGATGAAGTCAGTATGGTTCATTCAAATCACACAATTCCCAGGGTGAGAGGTGGGGGAGAGAGAGACAGAGACAGAGAGACAGAGAGAAAGAGACAGAGAGAGGAGAGAAAGACAGAGAGAGAGAGAGAGAGAGAGAGAGAGAGAGAGAGAGAGAGAGAGAGAGAAGACAGACATAGAGACAGAGACAGAGAGAGAAAGAGAGAAGCAGAGAAACAGAGACAGACATAGAGGAAAAGATGATTGAGACAGATAGATTGACAGAAAATAGAAATGATAGACAATAGAGATAGACAGACAGCTAAATGGGGATAGCTACAAGTAGATGGATACAGAGGAGAAAGACATAGACATAGCCAGATCGTTATAGACAGATGACTCCTCACATGTATACATTTATCTATATGATATATACAAAAGTGTATGTAAGATATACATATTTTTTTCAAAAGGCAGCTTGTGTCTACTCTTATTGTCCTGCTATCATTGCAATTGAATAGAACATTGATTTCACACAAACTTAGTTAAAATATAAATTGGGATGAAGTCTTGGTGGAATGATCCATTGGTCTCAGAGTGGGGAGAGGGGCTTTTACTCCAGATCTTGTCACCAAATCTGAGTGACCTCATCCAAAGACCCTCCCCTCTGTCCTCCAGTCTCCTCCTTTATTGGAACAGAGAGCTAGCATCAGGAGCAGCAGAGCTGAGGCAAGGGGGGATAGTGCAAGAGGAATCCAGTGGGGACACATGAGTCTCATGAGGGAAAGGGAAACTTCATCCTTCAAGGCATTTGTCAGCTCTGCCTGGCAGATCTCCCTTTCGATATGACCTCCTTTCATTTACATTTAATAAACACACTTCAAGTCAGGGTTTTAAAACTAAAGGTCCCTGGATAGATTTCAGGGGTTCATGAACTGGGATGGGGGAAAAGTTATATTTCTCTTATGTCTAATCTCTATACTAAATTTAGCATTTCCAACCACTGTTTACAAACATGAGTCTGAAGAGTCCATAGGCTTGCCCAAAGGATCTGAGGCAAAGAATAGGGTAGAAATCCTTGCTCCTTGACTGAAGTCAACCTCCAATGTCTCATGATATAGAGGACAGTCCAGACTTTCAAAGGTTCTATGCCCAGACCCTATGAGATCCTACCAAACCAAAAAAGATATTTTGTCTTCCATGCCAGGAATGCTACCCCTCTTCACCTCTACCTCCTTGGCACCACTGACTTCCTTCAAGACTCAATTCATATTCCCCCTTCTGTAGGAGGCCTTTCAATGATTTTCCTTCTGCCCCTACCCTGGCCCAAGCTCCTTCCCCTCTGAGAGTTCCTTCCATTTCTCTGTATATATCCTATATAGGTTTCCTTCCTTTTTCTCTGTGCCATATTGGCTCATCCATTAGATTGTGATCTCCTTGAGGGCAGGGACTGTGTTTTTTTCTTCTCTTTTTGTCCCCAGTGCTTAGCCCAGTGCCTGGCATACATGTAGTTGGTGCTTAATACATGCCTATTAATTAAATGATCAACTGACTGAATCACAGACCTGGGAATGATCTGTGTATCTATTTCTGAGGACATTTCCAACTGCATGTCTTGTAGGCTTCTCAAACTCAGCATGTCTAAAACTGCATTCATTAACTATCACTTCCCCCACAACTGTCTCCAACTTCTAAGCTTTTCTATTTCTGGGGAGGACACCAGTGTCCCCTCAGTGCTCCAAATTTACCTTGTTATCATCCTCAAACCCCTTTTCTCCCCCACCTCACAAATCCTGTTTCTTGCCAAGTTTTGTCATTTGGATCTTCACAACATTTGTCATGTCTGCACCCCATCTCCACACACTCAACCACCCCTGTCTGGACTCTTTGGACATCCTCTGGCTAGTGCAAGAACCTGCTATGTTGTCTTTCTGTCATCCCTTCATCCCTTCCAAGTCATTCCTCTAGTAGAGCTATGTACAAAGAAGTCAAAGAACAAGGAAAAGGATTCATGTGTATAAAAATATTGATAGAATTTATTTTCTTGTTATCAAGGCTAGAAACCAAGGGGCTGCCATCCTACTGGTGACTGGCTGAATAAGTTGTGTCAGATGAATGCAATGGGATATTATTCTACCCTTAGAAAAGATGAAATGGACAATTTCAGTGGAAACAGGGAACTCCTCCTGCTGATGTGGGGTGGCAATAGAAGAGTTTATGCAATGATAACCACATTGCAACGAAAAACAATTTTGAAAAACTTCAGAGGTTGGGTCAACACAATGGTAAACCCCAAGTGCAAAAGAATGGAGATGAATGCCTCAGGACAAGGAAGTGATAAACTTAGAATATAGGGAGGGACATACATTTTCAGGTATTACCAGTGTGGGAATTTGCTTCACCACACTATGTAACTATATTTTGAAGGCTTTATTTTTCAGAAAGACACAGATGCAGGCAGTGTTCATGTCTGTTTCTGGTTTGATAATTGGGTGGAAGGAGAGCAATAAGAAAGACAGGCAAATTAATTTTAAAAAAACCTTGGAGGGGGGCAGAGCCAAGATGGCATAGAAACAGGACAATTCCATGAGCTCCCCGCACAACCACCTCAAATACTTATAAAATGTGACACTAAACAAACTTTAGTGCTACAGAACCCACAAAGTGACAGAGAGATATAAATCTCCCGCTAAAGTCAACCAATAAGGACTACAGGAAGGGTCCATCACAGCATGCTGGGAGCCAAGCCCAGCCCTATATGAGCTGTGGTTTTAGTCCCAGGGCAGCCCCAACCAGGGGCAGTCTGAGCATGTCTCAAGAGAGTGAATCACCAGCAGCTGTAGTGGTTTCCAGATGTATCAACACATAAATGCCAAAGACCAGGTAAAAGGTCAGTGAACTGTGTTGAAACTGGGAGATATGGAAGAGCACAGTCCAGCCCCTGCCCCAGGAGCAAGAAGCAGGGGAGGAACATGTGGCTTCCTCAGTAGCTCCTGGCCTGCAAATTGTAGGGGGACCAAGCAACCATTAAGAGGTTTGTAATCCCTCTTGCTTTAAGCTGCTTGGATCTAGATCCCTGTCTTGGGTGGAGGTCCTGGGGTGTGTGGCCAGTGGGCCAGAGCTTGTGGGGGCTTCAGAGAGGGCACCAAACTAATAGCTCTGGCAGCTGCAAAACCCCCAGCATTTGGGTACAAAGCTCTCCTCTCTGCAAGCAGAGGTCTACTGTGGCAAATAATTAAGTGGCAACATGAGCAAGCAGAGGAAGCAAAGCAAGCACAGCAATCAAACCTTAGATTCCTTTTTTCAGGACAAGAAGGATCAAAGTATGAAATGGGAGGAAGACAATGAAGTCAGAACTCATGCATCAAAATCTTCCAAGAAAAATATGAATTGGTTACAGGCCATGGAGGAGCTCAAGAAAGATTTTGAAAATCAAGTAAGAAAAGTGGAGAAAAAATTGGGTAGAGAAATGAAAATGATGCAAGAAAATCAGGAAAAAGTGAGTCAACAGCCTGATAAAGGAGACCCAAAACTACACTGAAGAAAATAACACCTTAAAAAATAAACTAACTGGGGGGGTGGAGCCAAGATGGCAGCATAGAATCAGTAAACTCCCTGTGCTCCCCCACCACCACCTCAAATACCTATTAAAAATGACTCTAAACAAACTTTAGGGCTACAGAATCCACAAAGTGACAGAAAGAAACAAATCTACTGCTGAAGACAGCCTGGCAAGTGGAAAGGAAGGGTCCGTTGCAGTGTCCTGGGAGCAGAGCCCAGCCCTGTGGGAGGCTGTTTTAGCCTCAGGGTGTCCTGCCAAACTATGGCTAGAGGGACGTTAGGAGAGTAGATCACCAGCAGCTGTGGTGGTTTCCAGAATCATCAACCCATAGATGCCAAAGACAAAGTGAGAGGTCAGTATAGACTTTGGGAACAGGGAAGATGGGGGTGTGGTCTGGGCTCTGCCCCCAGAGGGAGAAGTGGCTGAGGCATGGTGGCAACAGCCACATGACTGCTTCAGAGCTCTGTCCTGCAGATTGTAGGGGGGCCAAGCTACCAGTGTGAGGGGCAATCATTCTTGCTTAACCTGCTTGGATCTGGATCACTGTCTAAGGTGGAGGTCCTGGGGGTCATGACCAGTTTGTCAGAGCATATGGAGGCTTCAGAGAGGGCAGCCAACTAATAGCTCTGGCAGCTGAGAAAACCCCAGTTATTGGGACAAAGCTCTCCTCTCTGGTAGCAGAGTACTACTGTGGCAAAGACTCAAAAGTCAAGTAATTGGCTGGCAACATGAGAAAGCAAAGGAAGCAAAGCAATCCGACTTTGGATTCAGATCCAAAACAAATGAAAGGCTGAGGCCTCAACAGTTCTTCACTGGAACCTAATCTCTGAGAACTCAATGAATGGGACAGTGGATCCATGGTCTTCTCCAGCTTTCACTCCTTGGAAGTTGAGTCAGGCATAATGTAGCTCATCTGGTCTATCCTGTGGAGCTGCTGGGGTTGGGGCTGTGTCTGCATCTGGTGGAATGGAATTGAGGGACAGGCTCCCCCAGGATGGTCCCTTGTGATTCTGGAGTAAGGGCAAAGGGGAGTTCAGCCAAAGAAGGTCCCTGCATGGGGAGAGGAGTAGAAGGTGGGTGGGGGATGGCCTTGAGACAGCAAGGGAGCTGGGGACTGAGAGAGCTGGGGGAACCACTGGGGCTGGGGGCTGGCATACTCTACCTCTGCTCCCCCACTGGATGCTGCTGCTGCTGCTGCTGCTGCTGACTTCTTCCTCAGCATTTTCATCCTAAAGAGGAAGAAAGGCAGAGTTGGTTCAGAGGAGAGAACCTTGGATCTGGATCCAGAGAAGCAGGGCCTTGTCACTCACTCTCTGCCTGACCCTGGCCATATCATTTTTCCTCAATGGCCTCCTCTTTCTTCATTTGTAAAATGAGGCAACCAGACTCCAGGGTCTCTGAGGTCCTTCCCCTGTGACATTCTCCTGTTCTGTCATCTCCAAGCTCCAAATGCCATAACCTATGAGCCACAGGGAGGGTCTAGGAAAGACCATGGAACCAAGGATCAAGAAACCTGCACTTGCCACTCTTTCCCTATGAGATCTTAGGTAAATCCCTACTAGCTCTAGGCCTCAGTTTCCTCATCTGTGAAATGAAAGGCTTGGATGAAATTTTCTCTAAGATCACTTACAATTCTATATACTGAGATCCCGTGGGATAAAACTGTTCCCAAACATCAGGGCCTGAAGGCTTCTTCCACTGTGCTTCCCAAATGGGTCCTCACTGTAACAAGGCAATCCTTCTCCTTCATCAATTCTCTATCCCACTCACCCCAGCAGCAATTCCAAACCATCTCATCTGTTCTCAGGCACCTCGTCTGTTACCCTCTCAGCTAACAGCAGTGTCTCAGACTTCACCCAAAAGATGGATCATGTTGGCCAAGTCTATCTTCCCCACTCTCTTGTCTGAAATTTCTGCTGCTCTACTGACTCCTGTCTCACTGCCAATAAACATTTCTATGTTGACCCCATCCTTAAGAAAATCATGGATCACCTCCTGAAAGACATCCTAAAATGAACACCAA
>WOXC01012004.1:0-52462 GCA_011680675.1 Gymnobelideus leadbeateri
TGTTCCTAGAGAGCAGCCTCGGGGCACTGAGAGGCTGTACATCCTCCTCAGAATCACATGGCCAGTATATGCTAGTGGCAGGACTTGAACCAGGCCTTCTTCACTTTCAGGTCTACTCTCTATCTACACTACCTCTCAAGACTTCTCATGAATATATTAATCTTCCTGGTTACTTATACCAGATGTTACAAAAAAGAAAAATGGAACAAAATGGTTGTACTCTATCATTTTCTCTCTGCTTGCTTCTATCACCACTGGTAGACATGAGAAGAGTTGGAGAGACCCATAATTTAGACAAAAATTCAATTTATGTTTGGCAATTGCATTTTAAAATGCATGTTAGGTTTCATAGGTGGTCAAATAATTAATCATCAAGTGACTGGCCTACTGGGGATAGTCCTCTTTGAACCTAAGCTGGTCATTGGAAAGCAGACACAGCACATTGCTGGGACCATACCTTTCTACCATGGTAAAAATACATACCAGAATTTGCATTCTATTGATATAACTTTTAAGAACCTAGGATCACCAAGACAATCCCAAAGGATTCATGATTAAAGTCACCATTCACCCCTTGAGAAAGAATTGATGGATTCTGAATACTGACCAAAGCATACTATTTTCTCCTTCTTTCTCTCCCTCCTTCCTTCCTTCTTTCTTTCTTTCTTTCTTTCTTTCTTTCTTTCTTTCTTTCTTTCTTTCTTTCTTTCTTTCTTTCTTTCTTTCTTTCTTTCTTTCTTCCTTCCTTCCTTCCTTCCTTTCTTTCTTTCCTTCCTTCCTTCCTTCTTTTCTTCCTTCCTTCCTTTCTTTCTTTTTCTTTCTCATTTTCTTCCACAAAATGACTGAGTAATATGTTTTACATAATTGCATATGTATAACCTATAGTTTACTGTCCCAAGGATAGGGGAGGGGAGAGGAGGGAGGGAGAAAATTTGGAACTCAAAATAAAAAAAAAATGTTAGCAATAGTTTTTACATTTAATTGGGGGGAAATAAAGAACCTAGAATCACCTCTATGCTGTGCCTTGATGAGGCACTGGAGTAACTCTGTCCATGTTTAATATGTCCACATTCAAGTCACTCCTTAAACTAGACTTTTCCCATTCTCTTAAATGTCAGGTGACAATCTTTGTCAATACCTCTTCTTGTACTGAGCTTATTTCTTTCCTCTCTCCCCAAACTTTAGGCAATTAGTAAATAATTATGTCTAGGTTTAGGAAATAGAGGGAAGTCAAAACCAACATGCTAAAACTGAAACTTTCCAGATTTTTAGAAGAACAGAGTTTGGTTTCAGTAGTGCTTTAAATGGGAATGCTAAACATTGGCTAGATAAATATGATGATACTGTTACTTTCCATTTTTTTTTATGAATCCTGAATGTGGATATTATATTTGGTTTTTCAAATGTAAAAAATGTGTACTTTTAAGAGACTTAAGTTTAAAGTATGATTCATTATGGCAAACTGTGTGAACTTTGACAAAAATTAGAAGTATCAAAATAACTATTGTTGAATATTACTATTGAATTAAATTCAATAAACATTTTTAATCATCATCTTTGTGCCAGGTATTGTGATAAGTTCTCAGTTTTCAAAGACAAAACAAAACAATTCCTGCCCTCAGTGAGCTTACATTCTACTGGAATATTGTAATATGTATACAGATAAATACAAAGAAATACAACATAATTACAAGAGGCAGCAAGCCCTAACATGGAGGAGAAGGAGAGGGATCAAGAAAGGCTTCCTGGAAGAAGGGGCACCTGATCTCTGGGGCTTAGTTGTTTAATTTGTAATCATTTCTTCTCTGAACAGCACTATGTGCAACAAATTGCCACATATATGGAAAGCAAACCAACAATTAAGACACAACATTTCCCTTTTTTGTTTCCTTCATTTTCAAGAATTGGACATTTTGAAATAGTTGAAAAGTATCAAAATACCAATATCTTTGTAAATAGAAAAGTTGCTTCTCTTTCTTCACCTTCAGAATTTCTATCATTTTCCTAGGTGGGGGGGACTTCCTTCAAGAACGTTTTCTATACAGAAAAAAATGAGACTATAATATATTGCATAATTACATTCTGAGTTCCCATTAATAAAGTATTATACTTGTAATTTTTACAACTAGAAGTAGCACTATGGTTGTCACATATTACAGTACACACAGTTTGATTGTTGCAGAGTAGACATCTGCCAGAAACATTTCAGTTTAGCATGATGAATTTACCTTAGCCCTGTCAAGAATCACATTACAATGCCAAAGTAATGCTTTGAATATAGGTTGAAAAACAGAAATAAATTTGTTGAGGTAGGGTTTCAAATTCCCTCAGAATCATGTCATTACTGGTATTGTGGCTAGGCACATGTGAGCTCCAGTTACTCCATGGGGGATTCACCAATAGTGAATGTCACTCATTTAATCATTGCAGCTAAAGAAAAGATATTGTTGACTGTGGGTGATACAAGAAGGTTATCAGCACCACAGCAAGGATTCTAGCACATTCAATTTACATGAAAGTAGAAGGATATTTAAAATATAATCCATTGCTGAGACATTTAAACACATTAGCATAGGAAGGGGGTGCTGCCTTCTTCCCCCTGAGATTAGTCCTGAGTAGCTTAGTAAACAGGTGACAGATTTAGCTAAATCCTTCTTTTACACAGCCCTTCTTCCAGACTTCAACGGAGCTATGATCTCACTGATTTGGTACTGTCTCTGATGATGCAGGTCACAGGTAATCTATCATCCCTTAACCTGAGCAAGTTATATTTCTATCTTCCTGTTAGTCCTTCATAGAGTGAACCAATGTGCTGAGGGGCCTTCCCCTAACTCTCCTGACTGCATGGATACCAATGGAATATGGAGGCCATTGACCAGTGATTTCTAGCTTGTCACGTGACTGGCCCATGTTATTTTCTGGTCACATATAAGGTCTTGATGACATTTCTTAGTTGGTAGTATATTGGAGAGCCTATTCAAACACACACCTCTCTCAGTTGGGTAGTTTTCAATTTTAATCTATTGAAAACAGAAGTATTCTACAGTTTTTAACCATGATGACCAAGTAGATATTTTAAGTCTTTTTCTGAGAAACAAATTTGATGAATTGCCAAGAAGAAACCACAGTCTTACATGATAAATACATAATCTGTGAGGTCTATGCATCAGTCAACAAACATTTATTGTTTATCATGTGCAAGGCACTGTACCAAATGCTGAGGATACAAAAAAGGAAGGAAAAACATGGTTCCTGTCCTAAAGGAGCAAACATTCTAATGGGAACAATATATTTCAAGTACTAGAAGTGAAAGTAAGGTAGGCATCATGAGACACACATGACATTTATGTTGTACTAGGCTGATCCTGGATGTATCTATATCCCCCTTGGTTGGAGATATCAAAAAAGATTGTGATGGTCCTCACTACTTCTTCTAAAGCCCACCTCTGATAGAGCCCTTCATATTTTTGTTTTCTTTCTCTAGACTCTAGAGAATTCTATATAGCATTACTAAATCCTCTAGAAGTTATTCTGGATGCAGACAATACCTCTTGGTTGAAGTCTTACCATGTCCAGAGCAACTTTCCTGGCTGAAGAACAGAATAAAAATAGCTGCCTAAATAATATCAAAGGAGTGTGGGGGGGGGATTTATATATACATATATACATTTATGTATGTATATAAATGTGTGTGTTTATCTATACACACAGATTTTACTTCATCTGCCTTGACATTTTACCAGAGTGTGGTCACTGTGCATACTATAGTTTTTTGGAGCCACAGGTGAGAGTTGAGGGTAACCCATTGGTGAGTTAGGGGGATGTCTACCCCAAGCATGTGAAAATATACCCCAGCATAAAGGGGGAATAAGAACAATTTGCTCCAAAGGCCATGAAGGCAGATGAATCAGGCACTGTGGAGTGCTTAGAACTTGGTCAGACATCAAAGACACCAAGGTCATCCACTAAGTCCCAGGCCATTGCCAGTGATCTTGACTTTTGTCCTGCCACTGGACTACGATGATTCTGGGAGAGAGTGAAGCTCATGACTTTGTGCTACTCAAGCTCATTTAAATCCATTTCACTCTCAAGTCTAATATACCACTTATAATGTCATTGGTACTCTTCAAAAACAAAGAACAAACAAAAATATACACAGATGGAATATGTACATATAGACTATATCTAGAGTATACATATATATAAACAGAGTATCACACATATATTCTCTTTTTGTATGTATGTGCATGTATATTGTATATGTGTATACACACACACACACACACACATATATATATATATATATGTATATATATATATATATATTATATTTATTTGCAGGGTGTTCCAAAATTCTTATTGCAATTTTAAATTTTATTGCAGTTTTTAATTTTAAAGATTAAAACTAAACCAAGATTTTTGGGAACCTGTATCTATAGTTATATGAAACAAATGCAGCTGCCTTAATAACACCAAAGGATCATATATACATAGGCGCCAAACTTTGTGTATGAGATTCATGGTATAATTACCATTAAATTTAACTGCCACTTTCATTTGAAAAAAGGCTGCAGATTAAACCAGTTTTAATAACTGCACTACTACCAATAATGCATTACTTCAGATTTAACCATAGGTATCATGAATGTCTTCTTCCTAACACCATGCCCTGTGAAAATATTAGAAAAGTATTATGTTTGCAAGATCTTGATTTGACATGAATCCTGAGAAATACATGAAATATTATATTTTTAAAGGATTTGACTTATGTGAAGTTTTATTTGAAGTGTGGAATCAATTCACAGGGATAGTTTATGGTTCAGAAAAATCTTATAAGGTAATAGGAAAAATGGATATGAGAAAAACTCTTTTGACTGAATGAGTGAAAATAAACTGCTTCTAAAATGATAGACTGAGGTGAAAAAATGAATCATAATTTCACAATTATCTACTTTTTAATAATTTCATAATATACTTGCACTTCCTTGAAAGAATTGTTCATTATGTACAGGTACTAGGCTTGGTAGCCCTCAGTCTCTTTCATTCCTTACTAAAGGACCTTATTTAGAAAAAAAAATCTTGCCTTCATTTTTTTGTCTACCTTTGTACTAAAAAAAGGGATGGCAATGAATATTATGAGACATGGTGATGTGATTTTGAAGGCCTTATCATGTTTTTCAGATATTCTCTCTACCTCTTCATCCTTTGAAATCTATTTTCATATATAAGATTTGTTTATCTTAATATTGGTTTTCTTAGATATACCTGTCATGATCATATTATTATTGTCAATATGAGTGGGCCAAATGTCCCAATAAATTATGTTTCTTGTTGCATTTACACACATCATAAAACTAACTCTTCTAATACCTTTATTGTATCCTTATCTATAAGCCATTCATCTATTTAGTTTCCAAGTTCTTTCTTCTTTAGGCTTAATATATAGCAAAAATATCAAGATTGATATGGTTCAGTTCCTTCAGCAAACCATTCACTGGTCATATAGCAAGAATCCTCACATTTAGATTCTCAACAAGTTAATTTTTGTAGACGACCTAAAAATGTAGTACCCTCTGACCTGCTTTCTACCATTCTGTAACCAATCACAGAAGCAAAAGTACATTATGCAGGATTGAGGGTCTTTAGGATTATCATCCACGGCCAAAGAATGACCAAGTGAGCAGCTTACTAGTGATTAACCCCTTGGAATTTAGCCAGTCTGATCCTCAGAAAACAGATAGAATTTATTGCTGGCACCACACTTTCTAACATGGTAGAACTTTCCAGAGCTTGAATTCTGTTGGCATGGCTTGCAGGGCCACTTACATATTATGATAATGCACACAAACAGGACTTTTTGGAGGACACAAGAAATCACCAAGTAACATAAAAAAATTTTATATTTTAGTAGACAGAATGGGAATCATTTAATTTATTTATTTGCTTTTTTTTGGAGGTGGGAAGGTAGAGCAATTGGGGTTAAGTGACTTGCCCAAGGTCACATGGTTAGTGTGGTTTTTTTTGTGTGTGTGTTAAGTGTCTGAGACTTGATTTGAACTCAGGTCCTCCTGACTCTGGGGCCAGTGCTCTATTCACTGCACCACCTAGCCACCCTTGGGAATCATTTCTTAATCAGATCTCTGCTATAGAATCAGACTTACTGGAACAATGATAAAAATTAATACATAATTATAATGAACAAAAATGAGAAAAAGATTTTATATACAATGAAAATATCTTTAAAAAGGCAAGAAAAGCTTTTACAGTGGAGGGGAAGAGGAAGAAAGTGAGAGGAACTGAGTGATCCTTATTCTCATTGGAATTGGCTCAAAGAAGGAATAACATACACACTCAATTGGGTATAGAAATCTATCTTACCCTACAGGAAAGTAAAGAGGAGAAGGGGTAAAAGAAGTGGGGAGTGACAGAAGGGAAGGCATACTGTGGAAGGGAATAGTCAGAAGCAAAACATTTGCTGGGTAGGTGATTCTTGGTGTTAATCCCAGGTCCTTTGCCCTGCGGAATATCATATTACAAACCCTTCAATCCCTCAGTGTAGAAGCTGCCAGATACTGTGCTATCCTGATTGTGTTTCCACAGTATTCAAATTGTTTCTTCCTGGCTGCTTGTAATATTTTCTCCTTGATCTGGGAATTCTGGAACCTGGCTATAATATTCCTAGGAGTTTTCTTTTTGGGATCTTTTTCAGGAGGTGATTGGTGGATTCTTTCGACCTCTATTTTGCCCTCTGGTTCTAAAACATCAGGGCCTTGAGAATTTCTTGAAGGATAATTTCTAGGTTCTTTTTTTGATCATGCCTTTCAGGTAGTCCAATAATTTTTAAATTATCTTTCCTGGATCTATTTTCCAGGTCAGTGGTTTTTCCCATGAGATATTTCACATTGCCTTCTATTCTTTCATTTCTTTGAATCTGCTTAACAGCATCTTAATTTCTCATAAAGTCACTAGCTTCCATTTGCTCCAGTCTAATTCTGAAGGAATGATTCTCCTCAGCGAGCTTTTGCGATTCTTTTTCCATCTGGCATATTCGGCTTTTTAAGGTATTCTTCTCCTCATTGCCTTTTTGAGCCTCTTTTGCCATTTGAGTTAGTCTATTTTTTTAAGGTGTTATTTTCCTCAGTCAGGCTGTTGACTCTCATTTCATACTTTTCTTGCTTCTTTCTCATTTCTTTTCCCAATTTTTCCCCCACTTCTCCTATCTGCTTCTTAAGGTCCTCTATGACCTGTAGCCAGCTTGCATTTTCATTTGGGGCTTTTGGTGCAGGATTTCTGGCCTCCCAGTTCTCCTCCTGTTCCATGCTTGGATCCTCTTTGCCCCCAAAATAGGAGTCTAATGTTGAACTTTTCTGTTTGTTTCCTTTGCCTAGCCATGTTGCCACTCAATTACTTGACTTTTGGACTTTTTGCCACAGTAGGACTCTGCCACCAGATAGGGGAGCTTCTGTCCCAAATGTTGGGGTTTTTCTCAGCTGCTGGAGGTATTAGTTGGGTGCCCTCTCTGAGGCCTCCACACACTCTAGCAGGCTCATCACAGACCCCAGGACCTCCATCCCAGACCACAATCCAGATCCAAGAAGGTTAAAGCAAGAGCACTTACCCCCCAGACTGATCACCTGGTCTCCCCTACAGTCTGCAGGCCAGGAGCTGAAACTGAAATGTTGTGTAGGCTGCCCTGAGGCTACTCAGCAGCTTCTCACCCCCAGGGAAAGAGGCTGACAAGCTCTCCCAACTAGTGAGTCCCAAAGTCCATACTGTACTGACCATTTACTTTGTCCTTGTCATCTATGTGTTGGTAATTCTGGAAACACAACAGCTGCTGGTGTTCTGGAGTCTCTCCTGCTGGTTGCTGGTCGGACTGCCCTGGGGCTAAAACCTCCGACTCACACGGGTCTGGTCTTGACTCCCAGAGCACTGTGTTGGCCGCTCCCTGCCAGCCTGCTGGGCTGTCCTCAGTGGGAGGTTAGCTTCTCTATGTCATTTAGTGGGTTCTTTAGCTCCAGAGTTTGTTTAGAGTCCCCTTTTATATAAATTGGAAGTGATGGGGGCCGGAGCTGCATGGAAGTGCTGTTTCTACTCCGCCATCTTGACTCCACCACAGTTTTGTTTTATTTTTTCTTGATTTCTCATAAAGTCATTAGCTTCAATTTACTCCATTCTAATTTTTAAGAAATTACTTTTTTTCAATGAGCTTTTGTACCTTCTTTTCCATTTGTCCACTTCCACTTTTAAAGAGATTTTTTTTCCTTCAATGAACTTTTGTGTCTCCTTTTCCATTTGGCCAATACTGCTTTTTATGTTATTCTTCTCTTCATTGGATTTTTGTACGTCTTTTGTCATTTGGCCTAGTCTGTTTTTAAGGTTGTTTCCTTCAGTATTCATTTTGTGTCTCCTTTAGCAAGCTGTTGATTTTTTTTTCATGATTCTATTTCATCACTCTCATTTCTCTCCCCAATTTGTCTTCTACCTCTCTTACTTGATTTTCAAAATTCTTTTTGAGCTCTTCCATGGCTTGAGAACAATTCCTATTTTTCTTGGAGACTTTGGATGTAGGAGTTTTGACTTTGTTATCTTCTTCAAGTATGTATTTCAATTTTCCTTGACATCATAGTAATTCAGATTTTTTTCTGTTGTTTGTTCATTTTCCCACTCTATTTCTTGACTTTTAACTCTTTTAACTCTTGAAGTAGGTCTTTGCTTCCAAGGTGGAGAGTTCACCATCTCCACCTTCAGGGGTTTTGTGCAGCTCTTTTCAGAGATACTTCTTGGCACCTGTAAGCTTTCAGTTCTTTCAAGTTGGTATCATCTAAGGAGAAATGTTTACCACTCTCATGGACTGTGTTCTGGTCTGTGAGTGACCACAAGCACTCTTTTCTGACCTGGAACTGTGATGAGGGTTCTTGTTCCACTGCAGCCCACAAGCTTTGGTGTGCTAATGTTCCTCCTTTTCTTGGGACTTCCACCCAGGACTGTGACCCCGGTCTAAGTATAGGTGAAACAACAGAGTCCTGCCCTTCGTGCCAGCAAAGAAACCCTGTAATCTCCTTCTAATTAGTTGTTTGGCCCACTTACCATCTATAGGCTGAGAGCTCCAGAAGCTGCTACCACTACTACAGATTCAGTGGCTCCCAAGGCCTGCCCCTGGTTTGCTTTGGCCTCATCTGTGCTGGCACAGTCTGAGTTGGACTGCACTCCACTCTCACCTGGGTGCAACAGGCTCTTCCTGCTAGCCTTCTGAGTTGTCTTTGGCTGGAAAATTATTTCACTCTGTCCTTTTGTGAGTTCTACCACTCCAGAAATTGTTTTATGGCATGATTTAAAGGTATTCAGAAGGGTTTGGGAGAGAGCTCAGATAAGTTGCTGAGTTTTCTCTGCTCTCTTGGCTCCTCCCTGTTGATTATTATTATTATTTTTTTTGCTTTTTTTGGAGGGCAATTGGGGTTAAGTAACTTGCCCAAGGTCACCGAACTCAGGTCCTTCTGACTCCAGGGCCGACGCTCTACTCACTGCGCCACCTAGCCACCCCCTTGTTGATTATTTTTAAAAGACATATTTAATTCAGGAAAGTGAACCACTACCTCAAAGGTTTTCTCCAGCATGATATCTCCTTGGCATGTGTCAAAATCACACAGGAAACCTTTAAACATTTTGACTTGTTTGATTGACCCTCTTTTTATGCATATGAAGTAAGGTATAAATGAGAGAGATGCATGCTTGCTACAGTTGCTCTCCACTGTCGTGGAAGATGTCTGTTGCTTATAAATAACATTATGCAGATCTTAACAAGACCTGGAACTTTGTAGAGCTTCCTAAATGAGATCCATAATCACTCATGAGAATTTGGCCTCACTTCCCATACAGGAAAAGCCCAGTGGATAAAAGACAACTAATTTTTCAGACTACAATATGTAGTTACAAGAGTTGTAGAGTTCATTAATCAGTCTATATCTATGTCATATAGCTATATCATCTATATCAACATCATATATCTATATCCCATATCTATATCTGTATCATGTATGTCTACACCCTATACCTATATCCTATATCTATATAATCTCTCTATATCATATATATCATCTATGTATAAAATCTATATCTATATCCTATATCTGCATCATCTATATCTGCATCATATATCTATAGCATCTACCTAGTTCAATATCATCAATACCTATATCATATAACTATATCTACCTATCTATATCTTGGATAAATATTGCAATAGAACAGTGAACTGGGGAGAGATAGAAGGATGACCTGCTTTAGAACACTGTGTAATTATTTTAATGATCTTTGCCCCCAATCTCTTGGAATTTGTGTGGGGCAGAGCACATTGGACCTGCTGTTTCTACTCTGCCATCTTGGCTCCGCCCTGCGCCCCCAATCTCTTGGAAGCAAAATATTTTGGGAGTGATACTACAGGCCACAAGTCTTATGATATGGATCCCTCTGAAGAACTGAGCTGGAATATCATGGGTGGGGGAAGGAGGATATAAGCAAGCTTCACATGACAACTGAGGAATTATGCAGGAGAAATAGTGTAAAGGACATAATCAGAGAAACTGGGGGAAATATGGGTTGGTTGAATAAAGAGGGCAAAGTGTGACAGATAGAGATCCTGCATACCCAAGGGCACCTGCAATTTGAAGAACATAAGGCCTGCCACTTGTTGCTAGGCGCCCTGTGGTAAACTGATGAGAGGCCATGGACTAGTAAACTTCTCAGGCAAGGATGGATTATGAACTGCTTCATTGGTGGGAATCTCCATTTCAATGAGTCCACTGATCCATTGAAGTATTTCACTATCCAGTATTGAATACTAAGTTCATTTTGTCTGAAAAGTATATTTTTCATGTCTTATTGTGATAGTGCAGGTTATTTTCAAGCTTCTAGTGAAAGCATGTTCAGCCTTTAAAGTCAGATAATGTAGGTTTAGTTTTAAGCTCTGATACAACTCACTTAATCTCTCTGTGACTCAGTTTCCTCATCTATAAAATGAAGTATTAGCCTAGGTGACCTTCAAGCTTAATAGTCTTTTTACTAAGGACCTATCCTGTCTTATTCAATTTTGTCTATGTATGAAAAAATTTCAAAAGACAATTTAAGTTTCATTCTACCTATATGTGACCCTAGGGAGATACCTTTGAGTTCTTGGTTGTCATTTAACCTCTATAAGGCTCAATTTTGTCATGTGTAAAGCAGGGGGTTGGGGGGTTAAACTAGGTATTGTCTAAGTTCCTTTCCAATCCTAAGTCTATGATCCAATGATTCTATGGATCACTGGAAGCAACAAGGTTCTGAAGGCAGTGAGGGACAACTTCTCAGGAAAAGTGAAATAAGAGAGGACATCAAAAGTTTAAAATTTCAGACTTTATTATTACCAAAGCAGCTGTGAAAACATAAATGACCTGTATCCCTACTTTTCCATATGCTTTTCTTTTTGAGATTGAAAGATGCCAACTACAGATGCAATCCTATATATCCAGATTGGTTATATCTGTGTGAATAGTCTGGAGAGGTATCGTAGAGACTCTTTCCTTGTTACAAAAGAGAATCTGGAGACATTCTGTTCTTTATGTTGCTATGGAACAATTTGGGAGGGCCTGTTGGACATCAGGTTTCACCACACAAGGTCCATATCAAATCAGCATGATTAGTCAAGCTTCTTTCGTCAGGAAAGAGGGGTAGAAAGGTCACCAAGCAATGTTGTCCAAATTAAAAAAAAGAAATGGATAGTGAGGGGCAAGGGAGATATGGTTCTAGTGTTTTCAGTATCTATTAATAAGGAGCATTGGCAAGGAGTCAGTCATTGCAAGGTTGAAACCTATGATTCATGCAGCATTGAACAGCAGCATGACAGATTATCATATCACTGCAGGACAGTAGGAAAAGTGTACTGGACCCATGGAAACATCTTGTTTTCATGTGAATTGTGGAAAAAACATTGTCATATAAATTCAGAAAGTTGGAACATGGTAACAAATCTTAAAGCCGTTCCAGAATCCTTTCTATCTAAAAATCAAAAAAAGGCTTCAAATCTATTCTATTTTCCAACTACAGTCTGGCAAGGAGAATTAACACTATAAACTGTATCCATTTTCTCTGAAGTTGCTAGCATGTTTGAGCCAGCCAGGTCATTTTTGATTTGGGAATCGTTCAGAGACTTTTCGACAGACTAATTACCACTGCTCATGGGTGCACTGTCGCTGACTTTTGGATCAGGTAAAATGTTAGATATTGTGAAACAGACACTTTAGAATCTGTTTAAAATCCTTTCCTAGATTTGGGGAAGGATTGCCAAGAGAATTATAAGAGAGTTTTTAAACTATAAAGCATTTTGGAATTAGAAAAATATAATTTTTGGCCTCAAAATTACTATAGAATATGTATTGACTTTAGGCACACACAAAACCTATAAAATTTAAAATAGTGTTTTACTGATGTTTGTTGTCTTTCACACCATAATCATTTCCCAGGTATGACCCTCCCTTACAACAAAACTATCCCATACAACAAGGAAATACATTTATGCAAAGTTAGGGAGCAGAAACCAAAGGGAAAGGAAGCTCACCAGAATTCATTATTGGGGAGGCATGGAACACAATGGAAAAATGCTGGACCAGGCATCAGGAAACCTAATTTTTAGTCATAGCACTGTCACTAACTAGTTGTGGAACTAGACAAGTCATTTGCTATCTTTGATCCTTCATTTTCTTCATCTTAAATAAGATGAAGCTCAACCTAGATCACCCCTTTTAGCTCCTAACTTTTATGTAAATGATGAATACTGCTTTCCTACAAGTCACTTGCTCCAGCTTCCTGGGCACATTCTTCTTTCTCAATTTGACATTCCCTATCTCCTGTACCTCCCCCTACAACATTCCTTTATTTGCTTCCCTCTTCGGGTTTTCTTTTGCTCTATTTCAGTTGCCCTCCCTTTTTAAACCTTGATTTTCCCCCAAATTCCTTTTATCCTTTGTCTCTGGTTTTCTCCCCATTCCCAATCAGTTGGATGGACTTTAGGAGGAGGGATCCCTTTTAAGACTCTAAATTTTGTGTTCAACATTTTCTCTTGCATATCTAAGATTTGGGAGGGAAAATGATATTGGAGGTAGGAAAAAGAATTACTTGGAGTAGGGATACACATGCCCCACATATACAGAGAAACAAAGATGTTTATGGAAGAAGGGAGAAGAGTGAGTCCCTGTAGTGTCTTACACCAAAAGCCATTTTGGTGATAAACATTTGCTGAATAAAACTGGAAGTAAGTTCTAGTCAACAAAAGTGATAAAGTGGACAAAGGTAAAGAAAAGGATGTTAGATGTGGCCTTTAGATGGTTATCTATTACCTTTGAGAGAACATTGGGTAGCTAGGTGGTATAACTGGGCAGCTAGGTGGTGCAGTGGATAGAATGCTGACCCTGAGTTAAGAAGACTCATCGTACTTAGTTCAAATCTAGCCTCAGACTAACTGTGTAACTCTGGGCAAGTCACCTAACCCTTTTGCCTCAGTTTTCTCAACTGTAAAATAAACTGGCAAAGAAAATGGCAAAGCACTCCAATATCTTTGCCAAGAAAACCCCAAATGGCACCATGAAGACTCAGACACAACTGAAATGACCAAATAATAAAAGAACAACTGAGACTACTTCCTACTGACCCATCTCACAGATTGTGGTTCAGATACAAAGTGGTTTCTT
Source organism: Gymnobelideus leadbeateri (assembly GCA_011680675.1). Classification (NCBI taxonomy): domain Eukaryota; kingdom Metazoa; phylum Chordata; class Mammalia; order Diprotodontia; family Petauridae; genus Gymnobelideus; species Gymnobelideus leadbeateri. The sequence continues at coordinate 13,722 of WOXC01012004.1, forward strand.
TTGAAGGATTATGTCCCTTTCCCAAAAGACTGAAAATAAGTGAAATAACTACAAACAGAAACCATCAGTCAGTCAGTTTATAAAATTCCCCATCAGGGATTCCAAATAGTTTTGTAAAATGGTTTTGCCACAATCTTGTAAAGTGACATAAAATTCTAGAAATTAGAATCTGCCCTGGTTTTTAAACCTGTGGAATTCTTCAGTTCCAGTAAATTGGATCTTTAGTCTCTAAGTTCATCATAGAACCTTATTAATGTAAAGGACTGAAGAGGTAATCTATTGATCACCATTACAACATCCCCAAGAGATTATCCGGTCTCTGTATGAATACCTCCTTGAGTAAAGAACTCTTATCATAAGAAAGTTGATTGCATTTTTCAATTCAATTCAATTTAATTCCATACGATTTTGTTAGGCATCTATTTTGTGGCACTGTGCTAAGTGCTAGGGATATAAAGATGAAAATGAAGACAGTTTCTGCCTCCAAGGAACTTACAGTCCATGGCAGGGACAACATTTGTAACTCTACTTGAGTATGTGAAAGATGCATGGTTTTGTCAGCACTGGGAAAGGCTCTTCCTATGCATTTATGCTGATCTTTCTGTCATAGACATTCATGCCTATGTCATGACACTGTCATAGACATTGTCAACGTCACAGACATTGCTGCTTGAGACATCTAGAGGGTAAATGACCTGCCCAGGATCAAAGAGTTATTAAGTGACAGAGATCAGGATTTGGACTTAGATATTTAACTCTTGGGTTCAAGTTCAAAATCCTTCACTATGTCATACTTTCTCTGTTATACTGAGATAAACCTAACCCCATTTAACTTCCACCTCTAGATTCTACTTCTCTCTTCTTGGATCAAGCAGAATAAGTCTAAAATTTCTTCCAATTAGCAATCCTTCAAATATCTGAAGACATTACCATTTATCAAAATCTGCCCTTTTCTAGCTAAACATCTCTAAGAGATTCTTTCAATTAATTGCCATATGGCATAGCTTCAATTTTCTTCATCATCCTGGTCTCTACTTTTTGAAGATGAATTAGTTTATCAACATTGCCACTAAAAAAGAGTGCCAAGAAATGAATGCAGGATCTCTAGATGTGGTCTGACCACAGATGAAAAAGTAGAACTATAATCTGATTATATTCCTAATCTAGAATATAGCTGTGTGATCATGGGCAAGTCACTTGATTGATCCCAGCCCAAGTTTACTCATCTGTAAAATGGGTGATAATAATAGCACCTACCTCATAGGATTGTTATGAGAATCAAATGCAATAACATGTAATTGCCTTAAATCTATCATATATATTCTAGTTATTATTTATTATCTTCACAACAAATGACAATTAACTGATTTTCTCTGTACAACATTTTCTCTGTACATAATTATCTGTAGTTAAGGAAGAGCATTTGTTTTCTCTGGGTAATTAGTATTTTCAGCTTTTAAAAGGAATCCTAGTTTTTTTATAACAGGCTTCGACCCTGTCAAAGTTGCAAATAGTGTCCTGCTTTCATCAATCCAACCTTAATAATTTGCAGATTGGAAGACTGGAAATAGTATCAAAAGCCACTTTTGAATGTATGGGAAGTTTTTCAATCATCTAGGATCTTAGCAACTGCAGAAAGGAAACCATGCATCCTCCTAGAAATATGGTAGCAAAAATGAAATGCTGGAGCCCGTGTTTTTCTATTGTTATTTATATAAATGATGAAGACGACAATTTTAAAAGGTTTTCTGGGTCTGAATAAATTGGTAGGCACAATTAGTGAAGGACAATGCAATCAGACCTTGAAGGACTTTGTTTTCCAATGTTGTGCGCATTTTCCTTCATTTGTCACTTTATCTGGCAGTGAGACTTAAAACAAGATTTCTATATTCTGAAAAAAAATAAGCCATTCTGCATAAATAATTTTCTAGGTAAGCAATAAAAAATTAAGAGGGACAAAAGTGCCAAAGAACCTTAAGCTAAAACATCATGCAAGGATAGAACACACAGAATCCTGTTTTCAATTGGATCCCCAAGGGGAAAAACATAAAGAAAAAAAATCATGAAATTAAAAGGGGTAAGCTTTGTGGCAAGTATTTCGACCTGAGGAACTCTACTAAAATTTCAAGGTAATGTACATAACTTCAAAAAATGTGCTGCTTCAAGTGTAGCAATCATACTTTTGTGTGGGTGATCATGTCATTTTGACTCAATTGAAGAAGCTTTCATTATGTGCCTGCTATGTACAAGGCATAGTACTAGGGGCAATGTCCAGGGCATATAAAAACAAAACCAAAATAATCCCTGGACTCAATAAACTTTGTTTTGCTAGGTGGGAATGAGGGATTGGTGTCAGGGAAAAACATAAATAAAATCTGAGGAAGAAGAGGGCAAACTCATTAGGGGAAATTAGGAAAGGATTCACAGTGAAGATGGTACCTGTCCTGAGCCTCAAAGGAGGTTTTAGGGTCCTGAGTGGCAGGGAAGAGGGAGTATATTTCAGATTTGGGAGACACCTGCTACAGATACACAAAGGTGAGAGTTGGTGAATTCGGGGTATATGTTGCTTTCTGGTTTGGTTTGAACATGTAATATTTGAAGGGGACTCTAATGAAATAATGGTAGAAAGGTAGGAAGAAGCTAGATGTGGTAGAGGACTTTAAATACCAGTTTAAGTAATTTAATTTTCCCTAGAGGTACTAAAAGTTTGTGTGTATTTATGTGTGTGTGTGTGTGTGTGTGTGTGTGTGTGTGTGTGCATGCAGGGGTGTGACACGAACAGACCTCTGATGGTAAGGTGATGATAAGGTGTGCATAGTAGATGGGATGGATGAGAGAAATGTTGTGAAAAAATAATTAACAAAACTTGGTGACTGCTCAGATATGGCAGATGGAGGAGGGCATAATATCCAGGTTATGAACCTGGATGACCGGTAGGATGGTAGTGCCTTTCACAGGGAAAACTTTATAAAATACACATTTTAGGTAGAAAATAAATTCCATTTGGGACATGTTGAGTTGGAGATACCACAGAATATGAGAGAGAGCTATGAAACAATTGGTAATGTTATGTTGGAATCCAGGAGAGAAATAAGGGATGGCTATGTACATTTTGCAGTCATCTACATGGGAGCTAATGAGGTCACCATAAGAGACAGAAGAGTGGAATGAAGGAGGTCAAAATGTTGGGAGACAAATGAAAAATGAATCAATCAAGTTTTCATTTTTATTTACAAACTTGAAATACAATGCTTTAGGAAAAGAGTCAGAACATGCTTAGACCTGGTGAGCATTGACCAATATTTCCCAAAATGAAATTGTTTATATCTTAATAGTCAGGAAATGACAAGAGACCAACAAGGTACATATTTCAGAATTAGCTATCTGTGGGCAATTGGATTCCTGATCTGGTTAGAGTGAAAGTCAAAACAGATACTGAAATAGACAAAAGAGAAAAAGACACTGCTTACAAACATGCCACTTCCAATCTCACCTTTTAAAATTGCCTATTGGCTTTGAAAACTGGGAAGTTCATAAAAGTAAAGAAATTGACTCAATGCATGCCTGTGACAGACAGACCAGAATAATGGGAAGAGAACTGGTTTGGCACTTTAGAAAACTTGGGTTGGAGTCCTTCGAGGTTTAGTACTTGGGCAACATGCTAAATCTCATATTCATAAAAGGGGCTATTTGCGCTAGCTTCCTTACATAGTTGTTGTGAGGAAAGACCTTTGAAAATCTTTAAGTGCTGCACAAATATGAGTTATTAGTACCCCCACTTCTTTTCATATTTTCCCCCAGTTAACAAGTACTTGTTTTCTTTCTCTTCCACTTCCCAAATTCACAACATTCCTGACATGTGGTCATCTAGCATTTGCTTAAATATTTCCCATGAGGGAGAACTCAACTAGCATGAGGGAGTAGAAAGATGAGGTAGTTTGGGAACCAGAGGATCTGGGTTCAAGTGTCATAATAAAAAAAATAACAACAGTAATAATAGCTATCATTGATATAGCACTTTAAGGTTGGCAAAGCACCTAACCTATTTTAATTTATTTTATCCTCGCAACAGCCCTAGGAAGTTGGTGCTATTAATATCTCTATTTTACAGATGAAGAAACTGAGGTTAAGTGACTTGCCTAGCACACAGCTAGCAAGTATTTGTAACTGGATTTGAACTCAGCTCATCCTGATCCTATCCAGTGAAACAACAGCTACTTCACACTAACCATTTATGTCACACTGTATATGTGGCTTAGACAAGTTGATTAATTTCTTTGGGCCACAGTTTCATCTATAAAATGAAGATGTTAGTTTAGATTATAACCAAGGATCCCTCTAGGTCTAAATCCAAGATTATCTCTTAAGAAGTTCACTCTACTTTTGGCCATTCATTAGGAAGCTTTGTTGGTTTTTTCTTCCCCTTTTTTATAGAAAGCTTGAATTTGTCTCTTTGGACTCTTAGTCATTGTTCCTCATTCAGTTACTTGTTCAGAGATGTCCCAGGCTGGCTGCTTCCTTCTTCCTGCTCTAGATGCATCTTTTGTCTTTAGTCTCAGAAAACAATTGAGATTTTTTAAATTTTGTTTTTGTTCTTAATTTTTTTTAATTTTATTTTGTTCAAAAAACTTCTGGGGGAGTAGGGAGTATGCAACTGCCACTCCCTTTCTCACTTGAAGAGAAATAAAATTCTGCTCCAACTCTCAAAATATTATTTTCTTTTATTTTCTATCAGAATCATACTCAATATATAAGACAACGGGATGTATATTTGCAAGAAGTCATCCTGAGTTCTCTGTATTCTTCTACTTGAACAGAAGTCAGCTTTTTGACACCAGGGATTTGATTTGGTATCATTATTGTACCTGAGAAATCAACATATCACTAGAGAGTGATATATTATCCTTCTGCCCACTAGATGATCTCCTAGGTGATATTAATGTTTCTAGTGATTTTATTTGTTCTTGCTTGAGATTAGTTCCATCATCGGCGCCAAGCAATAACATTGCATTTTCATCCTAGGAAGCCATGACAGGTGTCATCTGAATGTAGAAAATTCAGGCATAGTCGCTTTCATTTCTTTCTAAAGACTTGTCAGTTTTTGTTATTTATTTCTTCCATTCTATGCTTCCAGGAGTATCCCTCTGCCCACATGGCCAAGTTGCTGTCAAAATGGCTTCCTCCTAACTCAGGTGGCACAATTAGTTTTATTTTTATACCTTAAAGCTAGGCTTACCTAACAGATCCCTGAATTTGTTAGTTAGCAAAGTAGCCAACACCATAGAGTCTTGACTGAACAGCAAGTTCAGTTTTAGGTTGTTATTCCTGAGAAAAGCAAACTTCAATGACACTTGAAGGCACGTGGTTTTCTTTCTCTTCCATTCTTACAATCTGTTTTGGTAGTTTTGTCTTTACTTATATAAATGTACTGGGAAGGACAATGAATTTGGATTCACAAGGCTTGAGTTAAAAATCCCAGCTTCTTTTGTTATTAGGTATGGGACTCTGAACAAGTCAATATGTTGGTCTCAATTTTCATTTTTATAAAACAAAAGAGTGATACTAGATGATTTTGAAGATTTTTTCTTTTCTTTTTTTTTTTAAGCAGTTGGGGTTAAGTAACTTGCTCAAGGTTACACGGCTAGTCATTATTTATGTGTGGGTGCTCATTTTCTGAGGCCGGATTTGATCTCGGGTCATCCCAACTCTGAGGCCAGCGCTCTTACTCACTGTGCCGCCTAGCCGCCCCTTTTAGGGCAATTGGGGTTAAGTAACTTGCCCAAGGTCACACGGCTAGGTTTTTGTTTGTGTGGGTTAAGTGTCTGAGGCCGGATCCTAACTCAGGTCCTTCTGACTCCAGGGCCGGCACTCTACTCACTGCGCCACCTAGCCACCCCTGAAGATTTTTTCTGATTCTAAATCCTATGATTCGAACAGCTAAAACACCATAATAATATTTGTATGGTACTTACTATGTGCCAGGCATTGTTATTTCATTTGATCCTCATAACAATATTGGGAGACAGGTGCTATTATTATCACCACTCTACAGATGAGGAAACTGAGGAAAACAGAGGTTATGTGACTTACTCTGGGTAACAAATGTAGTAAATGTCTGAGGTTGGATTAGAACTTGGGTCAGCCTGACTCTAGCCCTGGTGCTCTGACCACTGCACTACCTAACTGCTCTTCTATACAGAGGAGGACTCAATTTCAACTTATTTCTGCCAAACAAAATCAAACTTTTTTTGTTATGCCAAAAAAACTCTCTCTCTACATTGTTCCTTATATCCACTTGCTGTTTTAATCAAAAGCTTTTTTGCAGTAGCTGAATGCCATCTACAGTACTAGTTAAAATGTCTTTAAAAAGTTTTGTTTCTCATCCATGGAGATAAACTATTGGATGTGATTCATGTTGGCTTAAGGCGACGTCATCATTTTGATGGAACTTGGACATCAAATGATAAAGGACTTTAACAAAAATCTTTCACACAGATGGCTGCTGAGACTTTATTGGCTCAGATTTTGGAACATATTAGTGGTGTGTAAGTTTTCTAGGAATTTTTCTTCTATACTGCTTGGTGTAAAACGGTTTTTTCTAGGTTCTGTTTCTGGTCTCCCTCTGATCTTATGTTGTTAAGACACCCTGCACCCTTCCTAAGGAATCATTATTTTCATAACTCTTCACCACTTTTCCTGCTTTTGTTCTATGTACATTGGGGTAGGTGGGAGGTGTGTGTGTGTGAGGAGGTTAGGTGGTGATGAGGGAAGGGGGATGGGATGGCTAAAGGATCTAATAAAAACAGGGAGAAGAATTCTCACTTGTAAAGTTCTGGCAAAAAAAAAAGTATCTACCATTTCTAAGATGGGTTTTTGTATCTTTCTTCTTGACATCAACAAGATCATAGGATCATATATTTAGAGTTGGAAGAGATCTAAATGGTCATTTGATAGAACCCTTTTAATCTATATATGAAGAAATTGAGGCCCAGAGAGGTGAATAAGACCCAAGGGCATGCATTCAATGTATTCTTTTAAGGAGGAATATGTATATATCTAGGGATAGCTTGGTGGTGCAATGGATGGAGCACCAGGGCTAGAATCAGAAAGACTTATGACCCTGAGCAAGTCACTCCACCATTTTTACCTCAGTTTCCTCATCTGTAAAATGAGCTGGAGAAAGAATGGCAAGCCACTCCAATTTCTTGGCCAAGAAAACCCCAAGTGAATGAAAAGACTGAAGAACAAATTTATTTATCTACAAAGACATACAAATGTGTATATATCCATGTTTAAATAGGTATAGATGTACATATGTATGCATAGGTGTTTTGTTACACCTCGCTCCTAAAATAAGAGTCTTAATCCCATGTTTCAAACTAATGAAAATTTTTGACTTGTTTACTAAACACTAGTGAATTACTACCCCATATTTCCTGGTAATGCTATTTACTTTGACCTTGAATTACTCTGAATTCTAATGGACATAAATTCTTTATTAAAGTATGACATCACATCTTACCTCATTTTACATTATATACGTTCGAGAAAATATTAGCTCTTTTTTCTACCTATAACTTTCCTACATTGAACAATCTGTTTACCTTTGCTTTCTCCTCTGCCCTAGGTCATGTTTGCAAATTCCATTCTTGATTAGAGCCAGCTTTCAGCAGTCAATAGCAACACGTTAAAAGGAGGTCAATCCAGATTCCCTCTATGATATCACTGTTTCTAACTTCCTTGTTTTACTTGAAAGGCAAAAAGATTGTTAGCAAAAAGAGTTAATACAAAAATAAAGTAAAATGGAGATGGATTTTCTCACTCATTGAAGTTTAATTGATTATAGCTTATAATTTTAACACTGACACTACTTCTGCCTTATATTTTTTTCTTTTTGTCTGCTACTTCTGTTTCCTTTGACAATTTTTTAGAGTCCTAGGTTGGGCCTACACTACAAAAGTAAACTGTAATGTAGTATCATGAAATAGAGTTGTCCCAGATAACTGGAAATCAATTTATGGCTGACCAATGCCAATGATGTCTATAGAAGCTGACTTTGAGATATCCTTATCTTTCTAGATGTGGCTAGTTGCTCTATCTTTAAGTCCATTGCTGGCCTAACTATAATAACAATATAATAATAATTATACCATAATTCATTATAATTATTAATTACATTATAATTATTGTTCTTGTTATTACTTCCTAACTCCTAGCCTCCAATGGCACATCCAGCCAGGGTCACCAACGGCTCTGAAACATCATAAAGTCCTGGATGCCAGCACTCCTAAATAGAACAAAAACATCGACCCTATAGCACAGCAACTGACTTCACCTCATGTAGTTCATCATTAGCTTGGTATATCTTTCACCCTTTTGCCCTTGATATCCTCACTTCTGAGCTCTGGGCAATTATGGAGTTAACCATAGGGCACTGTCTTGTCAATAGAGTAGAGGGGGCTTTTTGGTTCTAGGTTAGGGATGATAACAGTGAGCCAAGCTTACAAATGTTCCTGACTACAATGATTCACTGTTTGACTACTCTGCTGCTTGCCTCATCAGCCAGGGCATTGTCTACTCACTCCCTGTTTTTACTTTGTAAACAGATACCCAGTGCCTGCATCAGGCCATCCTGGTGTTTGTTGGAGTCTGATAAGGAAGTGGGGACAATCTTGTCCTCCTTCTTTGTAAGGATATTGCCTACCTGAGCCTTGCCCTCCAAGCCACTTTGCTTCAGTGTAGCAATTCAATCTTGTTCTGGTATTACTCAATAAAGCACTTGGGACTTAAGTATAAGATTGAGAGATTACTTTTCTTAAGCAGGGCAGTTCTTGGGAGTCAGGAAGATGAGTCTTCCTGACTTTAAATCTGACCTCAGAAATTTACTAGCTGTGTCACCCTGGGCAAGTCACTTAACCCTGTTTGCCTCAATTTTTTCATCTGAAAATGAGCTGGACAAGGAAATGGCAAACCACTATAGTATCTTTGCCAAGAAAACCCCAAGTAGGGTCACAAAGAGTTGAAAACAACTGAATTTGATTTTTTTTTCCTTAAGCAGTGGTATCAGAATATGTACTAAACAGGTCACCTCTGCAACATTTCATTGTCTGCAAAGCCACTCCTTGTAAATCTGGGTGGAGGCATACTGTAGTGAGCTCGAGATTCTCTTTCTTGGGTCTGAGGAGCAGCTGAGGAGCAGAAAAGCCAGGTGTCTTATATTTCTCAGAATGTCTACCCTGTGTTAGTGGCCACCCTTTGGAAACTTGGGATTAAGCCCAAAATGGAGAAGTTCCTTCTCAGCTATTATAGCTACTCCATGTTTAAGTCAATTCTGTGTCTACCATACCCTTCTAATCCTCTATGCTCTAAGTCATCCATTATCTTCATCAGTGTGATAATCAAATTTGTTTTTGTTAAGTTGTTTCAGTTATGTCCAATTCTTCATGACCCCATTTTGGATTTTCTTTGGCAAAGATACCAGAGTGGTCTGCCATTTCTTTCTCCAGCTCATTTTACAGAGGAGGAAACTGAAACAAACAGGGTTAAGTGACTTGCCCACAGTCCCACCACTAGTTTCTGGGGACAGATTTGAACTCAGGTCTTCCTTACTCTAGGCTCAGTGCTCTATCCACTATTCTAGGCCTTTACAGTTTAGTAGGGGCCAGCAGAGCTTGAGCTCTGCCATAATCATTTTCCCACCATGAAGCATGATGGGATGCTTAGACAAAGCATCCACTCTGATGAGGCATCTGAAGGAAAAGCATTACAAATTAATGTCTAATGCAAACAAACTAGACAATAAACACTGAGTGAAGATATAAATATCATGTGGGTTTCTTTCATGCCTGAGTTGGATTGGATGACTGATGAAGTCTCTTATAATTCTTAAATTCTGTGATTCTGTGAAATGGTTACAATGATTGATTCACATTATACAACATTAAAAATGCATTTGCAAAGTAATTAGGGGGATGTGTCTATAATCTAAATCTCTTCCTCCAACTGTCTTCAAGGAGAACCACACCAAAATTATTCTAGATTTATTGTTTAAGCTTTTCAGAGAAAATTTCACAATCTTCTTCAACAACCCATTTTTTCTTCTCTTTCTATGCCCTTCATGACAACTAGTATCATATTTGTGCCAAAGTAGCCTAGTCCTATATATCTATTCCTACCCCCTCTATTGACCTCTAGTCCCACATTACTAATTTCATAATAAAAATCTCCATCAGGATAGCTCATTAGCATTTTAAATAATATTCCAAAATGGAACTGATCACCTCCTCCTTTCTCCCTCTATACTTTATTCCTGTCGAGAGAAGTACAATTTTCTCACATCATTCAGATTTGTAACTTTGAAGTCATTCATGATTTTTTCCTCACTTTCACTACCAAAAAGCCAATCGATTGCCAGACTTTGTTGATTCTGCTTCTTTTACATCTGTCCCATTCTCTAAACTCACACAACAGCCATTCTATTCAAGTCCTCACCACTCATCTGAACTACGGTAATAGTCTTTTTATTCATTACTCTATTCCCCATCTCACTCTTCTTCAGTTCTCTATATATCAGTCAAAGTAATAATTCTAAGGCACAGGCCTGATCAATTTAAAAAACTTTATTGTAAAACCTTCAATGGCTTCCTCAATTCTAATATACGATACAAATTCCTCAGGTTGGTGGTTAAGGTTCCTCACAAGTTAGCTCCAACCTATATTTTCAACATTTTCTCTCATTACCACCATTCACACTTGGCTTTCCAGCCAAATTTGATGACTAGATTTTTCCTGAATTTGGCCTTCTATCTCCTATCTCAGTGCATTTGCATTAAGTTCCCCATGCTTAGAATGTATTCTCTCCAGACCACTTTCTTTCAGAACCCTTATATTTCTTCAAGGTTCAGCTTAGTTGCCATCTCCTTCATGAAAATCTCTCTGATTTCCTCAGGCACTATACTAAGTGCTAGGGATACAAAAATGAGCAAAAAAAGATATTTATTTTCTTCAAATAACTTACATTATTTTTTTCAAATAACATATTCTGATGGGGGTGGGGTGAACAAAACATAAAAGATAGCTAAAACGGAGAACAGGGCAGGTATCTAGCATGGGGGCATGGTCTTGAAATCTAGAAGCTAGAAACAAAATCCAGAGGGAAATGAAGGGTAACCTCTCCCCTTCTTGCCCCTCCCCAGTGTAGGCACGAGGTAGAACTCATCAATAAGATAAGGGAATGGGCCTCACAGAAAGAGATTCCAGGCTGAGAAGGTCACAGGGTAGTTAAATGTTTTTGGGCAAGGAGTCCCCAGAAACTAAGGGAAGTTCCATGAAAAGAAAGCATGACTTTGAAGTTGGAAACTAGGAGTTTAAGCCAATTTTCCAATAAAGATGACAAATGAATGGATATTCTTTCCTCTGTGAGTATTTTAATATATGTGATTATGATTGTAACCCTTTAGCTTCCTTTGATCAGTATTGAATGAGCTGGTTAGCACCCTATTTTCATACTATCAAGATCCTGAATTTTTAAAATACAGCCAAGTAAGCTTTTTGTTAAGGGGAAAAAACAACTTATTCTCAAAGCCAGCCAACATCCCAAATTCTGACCAACTTCAGTTACTTAAGCATTTATTGAATGCCTTGCACAGGAAGAATTGAACCAAGTACTTTTCACCACAAGGTACTCACCAAAGCTGACATAACAGCAGTGAACAATATAATATAATAATAATTACATCCTAGGTTGTATGCTACAGATTCTATATGTTCTATACAGATTCTTATATACTATAAGAATTCAGAAAAAATAACTAGAGAAGGCAAGAAAAGTATCATGGAAAAGGTGAAATGAGCTGGATCTTGAAGTATGAGAGCATTTATTTCTATAGAAAGGCATGGAGAGAGCATTCCATGTGAAGGGAATGTCGTGCATGAAGACATGAAGGAAGGACTGTGTGTGAACTTGGGAAAGTGAGATAAAGCTAATTGTTGGATTTGTTGGAAAATTGTTAGCATTTGTTGGAGAATAATGAGAAATGATGTTCTATAAACAGAGTTGGATGATTTTATAGAGGTTTGAGAAAAAAGGTGACTAGAATTAGAGGGGAGAGAGAGATGATGATAAATTTTAAAAAATGACACCTAGTTTTCAAAGAATGATGGGAGTTGGAAGTTGGAAAAGGGAATTAGTTTGGGTGGGGAAAATGATGTTTTGTGTTGGAAATAATGAGTTTGTGGTGATAGTTTTGCATGTAAATGGATATATCAAGTGGGAAGTTGGAGGAATAGGACTGCAACTCCCATGAGAAGGAAGAACTTGAGGTATAGAAGTGATTAACATAGAAATAATCATTAAAACAAGATCTCTGTGGGAAAAAAGGGCCAAATTACTAGGACTAAACCTTTAAAAAGCCCTACATTTTAAACATTCACCATCTTGTCTATGGAGTCACTTGGTTACAAGAGAGTTATAGTGATGCAGAAGTCATAGCTATTACAAGCAACAGAAGCCTACATGGATTGCTTTTAATAAATCTATCTCTGAGTAATATTTTCTTGACATATGCTCTTCTAAAGAAAGATCTCTGAGAGTTTGATCCTCCACTAGTGTTCCTCGTTAGGGATGGTCAGTGACTTTCTTTGTGGAATCCCTGATGTCCTTTGATACATTGATACTTTGATACCTCTTCTCTTACAAGGGTTCTATGTCAAAAATACACCTTAAAATTCATCAAATGATAGCTCTTAGGGCCAGGAGGAACTTAAACTATGTTCTACCTTTTCTTAAATTTTAGTTCCTACTCTAACCAGATCTAGTACTCACCAACCATTTTGCCCATATTCTAGTATATCTCATTGTAACCTTTGGAAAACCTTTTTGATAGACCTTTTGTTTACAATTGCAAGTATGATGGGCTTAAACATGAAAGATACACTGGAATGAGAATCCAGATTTTTATGCCAGATGCTAAAATCTATTAGACTGTCATTAGAGAACAGAAAAGTTACCAAAGATGGGTGCCACCCTGTACCTTGAAGATGGAGTCCCTTCTCTTCTAAATGAATTCATCTGTATCTTAGAACTCTTCAAGCACTACTCTTTTGATCTTCTCACTTTAACAGAAATTTGCCTTATCCCTGATCAGGACTCCCACATCCCTTGAAACACTCACCACTGGAAGACTATGCCTCATATTCCCTGTGACTCACAGGTTATCAAACTCCTCTCTCCTTCTAGATGATTGTTCAATCTCCATACCTCAATGATCTTTTTTCTTTTGAATTTATATCATGCTCTTCCCATACTTTTTCCTATCATCTCCCAACCTCTAAGTCATTAGTCGTTCTCTCAATGTTCTCAATGACTTCAGCACCTGGTTAAGTCTTCCACTCTATGCCATTCTTGTTAACTCAAATGACACCTCTTTTAGGAATTTTCCCATCAATAACAACACTGATTTTGAGATACAGTTATCTCTATGTGCCTTCTTTGCACTTCTCAACCCTCCCTCCTACAATACCCATTAGAGTTCAGACTATAAACTTCATATAGGTGAGGATTGGATTTTTATCAAAACCTTACATCTCCCTCAAAAGCTAGTACGGTATATTTCACAAGCAGGTTTTTAATAAATATTTCTTTAAGTGAATTAATTGATTTGGAACCTAGAAACTATCTGGCTTAGTCTTTAGGCAGTAAGGAATCCCTATGTTTTTTCCAGATAAAGCAACCAAGATTAAGAGAGTCTGTGACTTACCCAAAGTCATACAGCTACATTATCAATGAAATTCAGTGTTCTTCTTTGTCTTGAACCTATGATTTTATTGGCATAGGGAGCTCCTGATATAGGAAATTTCCTCTAACAATATGTACTGGCACCTTCTTCAGCTTATTACTCATCGAGAATTTCCTGGGGGCAGTGAAAAATTTGGTCACTAGCCCACTGTCACACAGCTTAGTATATATCAGGGACGAGACTTGATCCCAGTTCTTCCTTGTTGCTTCCATCCCCTACACCAAGCTTCTTCTAAGTTTAGTTTTACCTATCGGTAAATTGACTAATTTATGACAAGATAACTACAATTGATTAACACAAATCATAAATATAGAAGCTATAAAAGAAATCCCTATTGCTAGTCAAAGTTAGTTAATTTTTTGGGGGGAAGAATGTTTTGAGAATATAAAGACATCCTTTGAGGGCAGTGAAATTTCCCCAAGGTGCTATGAAGCTAGGTTTGGTATTACAGGATTGGGCAATATGTCATTTTGCCTTTCATATAATAAACTGCAACTTTTGGGTGCTCATGAAATATTAATTAATCCTAATGCTAATGAGAATCAGGCCATGAGGATTATGCTTTTCACTCACTAATGCCTACTAAGAAGTAATTTACAAATTCATACACTAGCATTCTAAAAGAGTTAATTTGCCATCTGAGGCAAAAAAAAATTGGAATTAGGGAAGCAGCTCAGGGGCAACTAGGTAGGATCAGAGAATGGTCACTGCCTATCCTAAAATTATCACAGAAGTTTCACTCCTTGTGTCATATTTTAAATCAAGATAAACATCAATACTTTGGGGAATGGCTGATTTAATCAATATGGGTATTCCTTTTAGCAGTGCAGATTTTTTGGCTCTGATTGATTCTGTATGATTCCTAGCCATGTACTTCCACAGACCCTTTCCATGAGAGCCATGTGCCATGGTTTTCCTCTCTATCTATGTATATTTGGGGTTTAGTGGGTATCAGTGGAAAAGCTATCTATTTGTTATCCCTTGCTTCTTGCTATATGAGCAGTATCTCACCTTTTCTGATCACACATTTCCAGGAAGATTGTGCTTATGTGACTTTTTACACATATGTCATCACTGAAAATAAGCCATACTATGTTCTTCCTCATTTCCCTTTAATCATCCCCATGTAACACTTTGGCGTTTATATATCTGAGTGCAAACATGGTAGATTCACTCTAATGGATAATGAAAATAAGCCATTATAGGAATGTCAACAAATACATTTTGTTTAATAGCTATTTATTAATCTTCCTGTAAGTTTCATCGGCAAATACTCAGGATGATGTGGCTCACTTTGGTTTCATGCCAAACTTTCTATAGGCTTATTTTTCTTCTTCTTCCTTTTGATACTTAATGAGATGATATTACTGTTCTGTTCAGCAATATTTTACAAATGAGTTTATACTGTAAACTGACATTTCATCAAGCTGTCATTTGTGTTGGCTGAGCAGGATCAAGCATTTGTTACCTAAGGCAGCTTCTGAACTCTTTCGGTCTTCTTGTTGTGGCTACTGCTTTACATCAGTTAAACATTTGCAGGTAATGGTGATAATCAAGGTCGATAAAGGATCATAGGTTCACAGAGTTAGAGCTTGAAGGAGTGTTGAAAGTCGCTGAATCCAATCCTGTCTTTTGGATGGAAGGCAAGGCCTAGAGAAATGAATAGATTTGCCCACGGCCACACAAGCAGGATATGGTAGAACTAGCATTTGAAGTTATGCTCACTTCAAATCTCATAGCCTTTCCACTGTACAACACATGTAGGCAATAGCTTTTTCTTTCTTTCTTTCCACTTACCTTTCAGAGGGCATTGATAATTTCATTTGAATATGTTGCACAGAAATCACAATTGTTCTCAATGTCTTCTTATTTGTGTATTTTCTTATAATTTGATGTTGGTTTATCCCTTTCCTCTAATTAGATGATGATCTAAACAAACTTTAATTGCTGGGCTTTTTTTTTAATGACATATCAGTAACCTGTCATTTTTGTCAGTTAAAATATAATCAATTTGTCTCTGTGTATGTGATTTTGTTGGTGCTCACTGTGTCCAATTCTTCTATATTATTATTATTATTATTATATGTCCAAATCTTTTCTATATTATTTAGACATGAGACTTCTATATAGTCTACCAATCTTTGGTTGTTTCTGTTTTATCAAAACTGAGCTATTTTCCAACTTATATTTCACCATTCTTCAGTGTATTTGCTTTCACACTGAAGTACCTGAATATCAAAGTGTGCATTAACTTTGTTTGGAGACTCTTGTCAATTTATTCATAGAATTTCTCTATCTCTTCATATTTTACAACACATTTTGCTACAGAAGTTGCAACTGTTATGGCTGCCTTTTTAATGATCAACATAAGTGGTCAAGAATCTCATAAACAGTATTTTCTGTTGCCATTGGGACCATGAGAAAACATACCTATGAGCTATCTTTCTATTTCACTGACACTTAACTTTTGTATCTTGGTTTATTTTATTAAGAGCCGATCAGTATTCCTGTTTTTCAGTTATTACAAATATGTGTCACTTCATTGGAAAAAGATTTCACATTTAGAATACCTAGTTAATATTTATAAGTTGGTCATAATGTTGTACATCATCATTTTCCACCATTCTATCACAATCAATAGAAAATCAGAAAGGAATCACACAGGAGTGAGGGGCATTGAAAATTTTGTTTGTTTCATGAGTAACTATATATAAAGAATTCATGGTTCTTCTATTAATGATGAGCCTCATTCTACCAACATAGGTTGGTCCTCAGACACCAGACCCACTCTATCTTTGTCTATACTCACTTTGACTACATTTAAAGCCATATTGGTATGGTAGGTCCTGTCAGAGCTTATTGTCTGCTTTCATAGATTTAAAGAACTATGAGAAATTGACCAAAATATTTTAAAAATTCAATTTGAAATCTGTCATAACTCAGACAGAAGCAGGGCTTAAATTTTCCTTTGTGTTATCTAAATAAAAAGAGTTTGCTATATAAACAGTCTATACAACATTGTAGAGAAGATGTTTGGCTTATTAAGAGAATTTATTATAGTCACACACCTAAAGAACACTCATTTGCACATAAACACAATGTAAGACTTAGAAAATCAACATTAATATATTAAAGTAAGTCCCAAAGGATCCTACATTGTTAGGCTTGTGGTGAGGGATAGTGCTGCTATAGCCAAGAGAATACTCGATTGGAGTCAGAAAGCAGAGTTTTGAGTCTTGACTAATATTTTTAAGTTGCATGAACTCTGAAAAACATTTCACCTTTTAGCATTGGTTCCAAATCTGTAAAATGGTGATAATAACTGCCTCAAAGGGCTGTTTTGAAGAATGCTTTATAAAACTTAAGGCTATAAATAAATTTGAGTTATACTTGTTAGCTTAATAGCACCTATTTCATAGTCAAATGAGATAAACATTGTAAAGCACATAGCACAGTATTTGTAAAGTATCTGGCACATAATAGGCACCTAATAAATGTTCGTTCTCTTCCCTTCTAGTTACTTTATACTTTTTTTTTTTTAAGCAATTGGGGTTAAGTAACTTGCTCAAGGTTACACGGCTAGTCATTATTTATGTGTGGGTGCTCATTTTCTGAGGCCGGATTTGATCTCGGGTCATCCCAACTCCGAGGCCGGCGCTCTTACTCACTGCGCCGCCTAGCCGCCCCTTTTAGGGCAATTGGGGTTAAGTAACTTGCCCAAGGTCACACGGCTAGGTTTTTGTTTGTGTGGGTTAAGTGTCTGAGGCCGGATCTGAACTCAGGTCCTTCTGACTCCAGGGCCGGCGCTCTACTCACTGCGCACCTAGCCGCCCCTACTTTATACTTTGAAGGTAATATCTCTTATTTAAAGATGCAGCAAATATTCTAAAATTTAAAAATATTACCAACTTAGGTCCTATTCAAATTTGATCTGAATTATAAGATTTTAATGCAGAGAAGCTAAAGATAATAACATAACCATAAAAAATCTGAATAAGGCTCTGAAGGGAAAACCAATCCTCATTGTACCCTGAGCATTTTAGGTAATACTGCCACCTGGCCATTACCCAGTTTTGATGTCATGATCTTAGCTCTATTCTCTCTCTGATCTGGACAAGTCGCTTTACCTGTTGCTACTCCATTTTTTCAATTATAAAATGAAGTGGCCAGATTATATAATTCCTAAAGTCTTTTCTAGTTGGCAATACTATGATTATTAGAGGAAAGCACTTTTCAAAACTTAAGATGATCTATAAATAC
Organism: Gymnobelideus leadbeateri; assembly: GCA_011680675.1. Lineage (NCBI taxonomy): Eukaryota > Metazoa > Chordata > Mammalia > Diprotodontia > Petauridae > Gymnobelideus > Gymnobelideus leadbeateri. Next base: position 31,778 of record WOXC01012004.1, read on the forward strand.
ATGATGATGATGATGATATTCTCATTTATATTCAATAGCACTCAAAAAGAAATGATCCTGAAACATGTCACTATACTTCAATCATTCTTTTATGATTAGTGTTCAATGAACTATTTTTACACAGGTGTATAAAATGACTATGAAGCTCAATAGATAGAGCATTGGACATAAAGTCAGAAAGACCTAAGTTCAAATACTGTTTCAGACACTTAATATCTGTTTGACCTTGGAAAAATCATGTAGCCTCTGCTTGCCCACAACAGTTTTCTCATCTGTAAATTGAGAATGTAAACTAGCACCTGCCTCCCAAGATTGTTGCGAAGATAAAATAAGACAATATTTGTAAATTACTTTGCAAACTTTAAAGTACTATATAAATGCTAACTATTGTTGCTATCATTATTGTTATTAATGCAATTGAAGGATGCAGCTTCAAGTTTTGTAGACTCACTGAAAGCATTGTGCAAAAACTTCAGCTGTAGACAGGATGAAAGGAATGATGTTGTTATTGTTCCTATGTGGTTTTGATTTATTTTGCCAAGTTTCTATATTTTTAGAGTTTTTCATTCCATGTAGTTTAGGGGAATGAGAACTCTATATGACAACATCTATTAAAATATTCTTAAAATTTGGTTAGTGCTATAACTGGACAACTATTAACACTAGTTTATATTTAAAATGCTCAGGCTAGAGTTTATTTATTGACGTCTCAAACATAATGTGAACTTTGTGTTTATAGTACAAGGATTTATTTTTGAAGAACAGTGATTTTCTGATGTATAATTCTGGCCACTTTATTAGGATCTTCCTTAGTGTTTGGTAGGGTTACTAAACCTTTACAACATACAGTGACATATTCTACACTTTCTGCTGTTTTCTTTACAGGATATGTATCAATCAATAAGTGTGGAGTCCTTAAGATTAAGCTTTACGTAGTTTTTGGAACTCATGATATGTTTTTGTATCTCTATTATGAACTCCTCCATTTCTGTAAAGAAAGCTGCTTGACTCAAACATTGGAATGCCATATTCTTATATGCTTCTATGTGACTCCCATCAAACGCTGCTTTGTCATCATTGTTGGACGAGTTTCTATGGATGTCACTCATGGAGGAAGTTACAGTTTATTTCATAGGGTCTATAGAGTGCCAAACCAATATCACTTACATTTGGGTATCCTCATTGGTGTATACCTATTGTCAACCTTTATTTTTATTTCATGAAGTGGTAGCTCATCTGTAAAATTTTTTATTTCATGAAATGGTATCTCATCTGTAAAAATTTCTTATCTGAAAAATTTGGGGAGGGTCCCCATCTCCTCTTGCCACATTCCTCTCTCACCTCTTAACTTCACCCCTTAAGTATCATCCCTTCCCACCAAATTCTACCTGTGCCCTCTATCCATGTATACCTGTAAACATATATACACACATTCACATATATATTCATATGCCCATATACCCTTCTTCAATTATTTTCATACTGAGAAAGGTTTCATCAGTAACAGTTATAGTTTTTCCATGTAGGAATGTAAATAGTTCAACTTTGATAAGTTCCTTTTGATTTCTTTTCCCTGTTTACCTTCTCAAGTATCTCTTGCTTCTTGTGTCTGAATGTCAAATTTTCTATTCAACTCTGGTTTTTTCCTCAAGAATGCTTGAAAGTCCTCTATTCCACTGAATGACCATGTTTCCCCCTGAAACAAGATACTCAGTTTTGCTGGGTATGTGATTCTTGGTTTTAATCCCAGGTTTTGCTCTGTGGAATATCATATTCCATGCCCTTGGATCCCTCAGTGTAGAAGCTGCCAGGTCCTGTGCTATTCTGATTGTGTTTCCACAATATTCAAATTGTTTCTTCCTGGCTGCTTGTAGTATTTTCTCCTTAATCTGGGAATTCTGGAACCTGGCTATAATATTCCTAGGAGTTTTCTTTTTGGGATCTTTTTCAGGAGGTGATCTGTGGATTCTTTCAACCTCTATTTTGCCCTCTGGGTCTAAAACAGGGCAATTTTCCTTGAGAATTTCTTGAGGGATGATTTCTAGGTTCTTTCTTTGATCATGGCTTTCAGGTAGTCCAATAATTTTTAGATTGTCTCTCCTGAACTTCAAATCTGTTTATCCTACAACCTAAGAACATCTATTAATCTTCTTCCTTAATCTTTCTATGGCTTCCATAGGGTGATGGGCCCTGTGTTTTGTTAATACTATCTAAGTAGTTTAGATATTTTCTCAATTCATTAATAAGTATTTCAATATTCAAAATTTGTATGCACATTAATGAGTTTTTACATTAGGATGTCAGTGTCTCAATATATATGATCACTATTTTCTCTTTGATAATTTTTTGTCTGACACGTCTTGCCTGGAGAAAATCAAGATATGGGTAAGAATCACTTCATCCAATGGTTCTATTTGACATTCTGATTTAAGCCTTCTGTCTTTATTTTTCCTTTCTATACATTAAGTTATTATTATCATTAGTGTTGTTATTATATTGTTCTCATCTTTTTCAGTGAGATATTAATCATCCTGGGACAAGGAGTTATCCTGTTATAATTTTCTTATATTTAATATTCTTTTTATATTCACTATTCTTTTAATATTCATTCCACATTATATTTCATTGTATTCCTTTTTATTTTCATTCCACGTGTGAATTTAGTTTGGTGACATCAACTAAAAAGTTGTCTTTATTTTTTATGGTCAGTGTAATGTGAAGGGAATTGTAGGCAACAATTCTGTCTATAATAATGCCCCAGTTTATTTGTTGAACCCTTGATGATATTTAGTCTAGAGATTGGTCATTTGTTAATTTATATAGAATAGGGAACTTCTGGCATATAATTCTATACAACTGCTCATATCTTTCTATATGATAGAAGAGGCTGTATGTCATACTGTACTATGAATTCCATTCCAAGTTTGTTTATTTATAATGAAAGGATATGGCAAGCCAAGGTTTTTCTCTGTCTGCTACTTAGGGACAAGATTAATGGGCTGCTACTTCACCTGGGCCAACCATCATGCTGTTTTGTAAATTAACCTTGATTATGCTCTAGTCAGACCTACACCTGAGAAGTGGAAAGGTGTTTTGGTCCATGCCTTCTCTTTTATTCCCAGGAAATATCGGTTGTGCCTTGCACATTTTTCCTCTTGACTCTCCATCTAACAAGGGCTGCTATGATGTTCCATTTACATTCTAGGACAGTGGAAAGATAGGGGAGTGGAATGCAATCACATCTGGTGACATACAGCAAACTAAACAAAAAAAAACTACTGGAAAACAAGATATTTCAAGAATATTCAATGAGTAAGTTTCTATAATACCCTAACATACTGTTACTCCCCTGGGGGAAAATGTTGCAGTGAACACAGAAGGCATCATTACTGTTAGTTCATTAAAGGTCTGAGTCAAAAATTATGAACTGTTTCACTCCATTGTGTCTCTTGAATCATCCTAGCCATAGGTGGCTGTTGTTAAATTAAGCAATTTATTATTTTCTAAAGAGCAGCTAGGGAGCATTTAATACATATAAGTTAAATAAGTGTCATGGCACACACAGGGGTAGAAATATGTTATGGAACCACAGTTTATAAATTGAAGATTAAATAGCTTAATGTATGTCTACATAAATAATTTGCATTGGATCCATAGTGTTCTCTACTTGTTTCACGGCACAGCCTTTACACGTGCTTATTACAACCATTAGTAACACTTTGTAACCTACCTCCCATTGTGCTATATTGTTCATCAGTTAATAATGGTAAAATAATTATGGCACCTTCAATTTCCCCAAATGACTCCCTTAAGATGTCATTTCCTCATGTGTCCTCTGTTTCTCACTGTCATAACCAAAACCAATTCAAATTGCACTCTAAATGTGTATACAATAGCTCAAAAAGTTTTGGAAGTCATTTTTAAAAAAAGGGATAGTGTAACTAATGCCCAAAATAACTGGTTTTAGCAATGACTTAATTCTGCCATTCCCAGTGTTCTTCAGTAATGTTGTGATTACCAAACTGTTTTGCTATTTATTTAAAAAAATACAAACCACTCAGTTTAGCATTTAATTCCCTTCACAATCTGGCTCTGACATTACCTTTCCAGTTTACTTTACATAATAACCCTTTACATACACTACATTCAAGCCAAACTTACCTTGCTATTCTCCAGACTCGACCATTCTTTTGCCCTTCTGCTCCCGCAGCTATTCCCATTCTCCAAAGGCCCTCCACAGATCATACCTGGGAGGAGATAAGCTTTTCAGCTTTCCCTGAGACCATAGATGCTCATCTTTCCCCCTGCCATTTCTGCCATTCCAAGCAAACCATTTTCTCTCTATCCCTGCCCTCCAACTACAGATCAACAGTTGACTACTGCCTCAAGACAGCACATGTCAAATGGACCGTCTCTATTTTTCTACTCACCATCTGTGACTTCTCAGAATAAAATTCTCTTTCCTAGTGGTCACCACTCCCCAAGAAGTATTACTTCTTCCCCTGGGATCCAAGTTCCTTGAGAGCAGGAATCATCTAGCTTTTCTATTTGTTTTCCTAATGCCTAGCTCAGAGCTTAATGAATGCTTTTTTGTTTATTCTTTCACTCATTCATTCATCTGAAACTTAGTTGTCTGGGGTCATGCCTTTTTATAAATTCTCTGGCATGCCCAGCATGTAGTCCCTCCTTACCTTAAAGCATCTTTAAATGTTTTAGCTTTTTTCATGGATGAACTGAGGTGCCATGTGCTACATACAGAAAGGCTTTTTTTTTTTCTGCTACCTAAATTGTTTAGTGCTCCCTCCCCTCTCAAATGATCTTGTATTGACATCTGTGTAAATGCTGTATATGCCTAATACAACATAAGCTCTTTGAGGGCAGGATTTTTCCATTAGGTCTTTGTATTCCTCACATATAACCTCCTACAATGCCTCCTACACAGCAGGCTCTTAATAAATGCTTAGTGAATTGAATAAAATTTTAAATTAGAGAGTGAATTTCTGTTTGCTTTAAGGTTAGTGACTGGAAATCATTGACAGATGTGGCAATTTAGGCTACACAAACTCTCCGGGCAACTTTGTAAATGTAATATTTCTACTAACTTATACCTCAAATTCAGTTTCCCTAGGCACTTACTGAAGCCTTGAGAGTCAGACCATTGAAGAAAACATTTCTTGCATGTGTTAGGGTGTGAATAAGTTGTAACACATTACCAGCAAGCAATTACATGGGAGAAGTGCTGCCAAAACAAAACCAAAGCAAAACCAAAAATGTATGGTTGGTTAAAAAAAAAAGACCCACCTCATAGACAGAGAAAGTGAAAGATGGACATCCTGTCTGCTCCATTGATACCCACACAACATCAAGAGAAAGGAAGGGAGAATCTCGGCACTTTCGTGGTGTGAACTCCAAACATACTGAAGAATAAATATGAATAAGTGTCTCAGAGGATAAATAGGTATGAATGGGTTATAATCTGCATTATTGGAGAGAAATACCTACCTTGGATGGATAGCAATCCAGTCATTGGTCCTATAAGCAAAGTCATAATTTACCATGGAAAACATTTTTTTTTAAAAAGACTGTGCATGCTAGTTTGTAATTAGTTGCCTTATAAACATGTTGGCTAAAACCTTTGAGTCATTGACTCCAGGTAGATGGAGTCATAGTTTTGTTTTTTTTGTTGTTTTTTGGTTTTTGGTTTTTTTTGGCTTTTTGAAGGGCAATTGGGGTTAAGTAACTTGCCCAAGGTCACACGGCTAGGTTTTTGTTTGTGTGTTAAGTGTCTGAGGTCGGATCTGAACTCAGGTCCTTCTGACTCCAGGGCTGGCGCTCTACTCACTGCGCCACCTAGCCATCCTAGGAGTCGTAGTTTTGACTCTAGATCCCACCTGGTATTAATCTGTGATCCTCATAAAGTAGAATAGCTGCTAGAGGTCATCTAATTCAACCTTCTCACTTAACAGATGAAAAAAATGAGTCCCAGAGAGATTAAGTGACTTGTCTAAGGTCACAATGGCAGTTTCAGAAAGGGGATTTGAACATTGTTCCAATGTCCCATGCTCTTTCCACTGTAATGAAATATGGCATACTACACTGCTTACACTTCATTTTTCACTTTTTCATCCCTTTTCAGATTCTCTTGCTCATATGAAAACCTTGTACTTTTATTTTAAATTTTTGTTTGAACTTTTTTGTATTTGCGTCACTGTTATACTTTAAAAAAATAGAGAACCATGAGCTCTTTAGAAGTAACCTAGAAAAGTATTATATAGATAGACTGCACTGCCTCTTACCTTCTTTTTGTGACTAAAAAACAAGACAAAACAAACCAAACCCCGGAAATTGAGAGTCAGCTTTGACTCTTACAGCAATGTTTTCACTATCAATAGTTTTAAGATGATTGCTTTGTAGATACATTACAGTTTTAATCTCTACAACTTCAGCATAAACTATACTGATTTTTCTTACTCAGTTTTCCTATCCTCCCCCCCATAGGATCAATGTTTCATTTCATTCTCTCTTACCCCTTTCCCTCCATCTTTCTCTTTCCATTTCCCTTTCTTCCTCTCCCTTTCCCTACTCTCTCTCTCTGTCACACACACATACGGGCACATGCACATATATATACACACACCACACCATTGACTAGACAAGCTGCTGCTGAATTTTTTTTTTGCTTTGGCTCTTTAGTCCAACTCTTACTTATGGAGCTAATATTAGTAAACATACATGTCTTTTCAACTGAGCTTGAAGCAACTATCTCAGTCTACATACAACACAGGAAAAGAAAAACTCTATAGTCACATTTAGAGATACAATGAGACATAGAAGGAAAACTGTAAGGTTCCCTACTCATTGCCTACTCCCTCCCAGAGTACTCTACTCTTCCAGCTAGTGACCACAATCACCTCAGATTTATATGTGGATTTTTCTAAAGCTTTTTTTTTCCCCTCCAGGAACAAGCTAGCTTTCTTCAACTATGTCTTAAAGTGTGATATAATTAAGAAAAGCAAATTTATGGGGGCAACTAGATGGTGCAATGAATAGAATACTGGCCCTGAAGTCAGGAGGACCTGAGTTCAAATCCAGCCTCAGACACTTAACACTTACTAGCCAAGTGACCTTGGGCAAATCACTTAATCCCAATTGCCCCTCCAAAGAGCAAAAAAAAAAAAAAAAGGGAAATTTAGGTAGGCCAATATTGAGATTTATTTTTTCCTATTTCCATTTCAGATAACCAGATAGAATCTGCAGTCTTAAAGACATATTTTCCCCTTGTATCTGTTTAGTTAGAGACATGTTTGCTACATGGAACAGGGATAAGGGTCGATATTTTTATTATGTTAGCAGTATAATACAATGACGTTATTTCCACACTTATGTTAGTAGAAGTTTCACAAATCTCTTAAAGAGACATTGATAGAAGTTATCATGTCCAGAACAAAGGAAAGGATAGTTCTATTGTACTCTGCCCTAATACTTAGACCATATCCATAGTATTGGCTTCAGTTTTGGGCACCAGATTAAGCAAGGGAAATAGCAAGTTGGAGGGGTTCTAGAGGCCAATGAGCAGAGTGATTAATTTCCTGGAGGTAATACCACACAAGCATCAACTGAAGGAACTGGGGATGTTTGGCCTGAAGTGTAAATGACTTATGGGAGACATACTAACTGTACCCAAATATTCCATTGCCTGACTTTTGGAAGACAAATTAGGTTCATTATACTTGGCTCCAGAGGGCTAAACTGGGAACCCTGGGGGAGAGTTGAAGAAAGGGAAATTTCACCTCCAAATAAGGGAAAAACTTACTAAACATCAGAGCTATCCAAATGGGCAGCTATATGGTGCAGTGGATAGATTGTCAGACCTAGAGTCATAAAGATGAGTCTTCCTGAGTTCAAATCTGAGATCAAATACTTACTAGCTGTGTGGCCCTAAGCAAATCACTTAACCCTCTTTATCTCAGTTTCCTTATCTGTAAAATGAGCCAGGAGAAGAAAATGGTAAACCACTCCTCTGTCCTTGTCAAGAAAACTCTAAGTAGGGTCACAAAGAGTTGGATTTGACTGAAAGGAATGAACAGCAACAGAGCTATCCAAGAGTATAATGGCCTTCTTTTATAAGTCTCAGGTGCCCAGATGGTTCATACTAGATGAAACTTGAGTGTACTGACACCTCAGATTCTGTGATGATCTTATGAAGCATATTGGCACTCTAGTGTTAAACATTAATTTAAAAATGTATAGTGTAATATATAATCATTATTAAAAGGATTGTATTTTTACAATGTTCTTATTATTTCAAGGTGATAGTATAGGGAAAAATATAGAAGAAAGAGTAACAGTAACTTTTTAAACCATTGATTTTTCCCCCCACTCAAAACACAATCAATAGTTATAGGAATAGCTAATAAATATTTTACACCTCTCTGCCTAGCTGTGAGAGAAATAACATGCTTATTTCTATCAATCTGAAAGAATTCCAAGATGTGCATAAATTACTAGAAAAGAAATTACATAAATTACTGGAAAAGAAATTAAAAATAATAGACCCAGTGAAATTCTCTGAATAATTTCCTTAATAAAATAATAAAAATTTGGTTTGTTAATCTTCAGAAAAAGCCTTTGGGGAAATATGAACCCACTAAGAAAGTACTTTGGAACATTCTGGAGACAATTATATTCATGTAATAATGCATCTATTCCAGACAAATGGCATTGTGCCTGTGTGATTACCACGTTGGAGCAACTTTCGAAGAGTCACCCTTCTCTTAAATGTTTCACAACTTTTGTTACCATAACAACGTAACGTTGGTCCTTTACTCCTAAAGAGAAAAATTGCTATATTTTTCTTTTCCCTTAAGAAGCTTAAAACACGATAGGTGAAATGTCACATTTAATAATACCAAAATTCAGTGCAATATAGAAAGACAGTTGGAAAAAAATTTTTTTAAAGAGAGTTCCATTAACCATTGGATTTTTTTTTCCTGAGGTATTTCGGATTTTTAAAAACACATCTCTGATCACATTCAAATAAATGTGACTATAAAATGCTTCAAGCAGAAGAAAGTTGTTAAAGTTGTTTTGGGACTAATTTGTGCATAGTGACTCTCCATTCTTAATTGCATAGCCATCATAGAATCCTTCTTCACTTCTCCTTCTTAGAATCCTTTAATTTTTCAAAACCACTCAAGAGCGACCTTCTACATGAATCCTCTACTAAACCTCCTTAGTGACTGATGCTTCCTGAATTCATGTATATGTGTGTGTATGTATATATGTATATGCATACACACACAGATACATTTTGTACTATATAATGTATAATTATATTACATCTATTTTGTAATAATAAATTACTTACATGTTATGATATATAAAATATATTTATATAGTACTTCATATTTCATATAAATGCAATACCATATATAATATTTCTTCAATAATATGTAAATAATGCATATTGCTTATAAATTAGATATAATAGATACCTGATCATATATTACTATATGTATACATATATTTTCATATTTTGTATATATATTATATTATATATAATATATTACACATATATGTATAATAATAGAGGTGTGAAGGTTGTCTCCCCTCATAGAATATAAGCTCCTTAAAGGCTGCAATGACTCACATTTTTCTCTGTAGCCTCAGCACCAAGCATAGTCCTTGTCATACAGGATAAAGACAGAAACAGTATCTGTAATTCATTGATATAGGAATTCTCAGATGAAGAAGTTCATTCTACCTCTGCAGGTTTATAGTTGCCTTTGTGTCTTTCTTACTGAACCATGAATCACCTAACAGAGACATTTGATAAATGTCGCTAAAGACAGGTCATGTAAACAGTTTTTGGGGGGCAACTAGGTGGCACAGTGGATAGAGTGCCAGAACTGGAGTAAGCAAGACTCATCTTTCTGAGTTCAAATATGACCTCAAACACTTACTAGCTGTGTGATCCTGAGCAAGTCACTTAAACCCTGTTTACCTCAGTTTTCTTATCTGTAAAATGATATGAAGAAGGAAAAGGCAAACCACTCAAGTATCTCTGCCAAGAATACCCCAAATGGGGTTGTGAAGAGTTGAACATTACGGAAATGAATAAACAACAACAGTATAGTTCTAGGGACTAGGTTTGTTTCCTATTAAATGATTTTCCAAATAAAATGTGATGTTTTGGGAAATAGTGCAGTCACATCGTGTATATATTATATCATTGATTATTAAAAGAAGAACAGTAAAGGTTTTATTATTTAACTTTCTCAATATCCAAAGCATAAAGTGATCTGGATTTTTTACTTCAAAAATGCTAACAATATATTTAGACTTAATCAATATTTTAAACTGAATTTACTGTAGAAATCCCTGTCTATACTAAAGGAGTATAGAGAAGTAGGATGATGATTGTTTCAAGCAAATAAGAGAAATTTAAGAAAAATCCACAATAGTATTTTCCATACCAAATTCCTCTATCAATTTGATGTGTGTAGCACCTTGGCCCCTCCCTACTTTACTTGGATCCCCAGATATCTGCCTCATACTTTGAGGTATTCTGAGTCAACACCACTTAAAACTACAGCTTATCAGCCTTCACTTCTTTTCAGAGCACATAGTTGAAAACAAAAGACATTTAATCAAACGGCATGGAAAATCAAATGGTAAGAAAAAATTGCCCAGTGCATAAACAGGATGTATTTTCCTACAAGTTATCACATTATCCATCTGGAAGGGCACACATGCGGAGGACATATGGGCCCAGGGAATATGCATATAAAACTTACACATGGGGATATATGTGGCCAGGAAAATGTGGAAGGGCACAAACCAATCATTCATGTGCCTTTTCTCTCTGCGAGGTATTCTGTCATCTCTTCTGGGCATTACAACTCCTGTTTCTGCTGATCAACATGTTGTCTCTGCCTGGCATTGCTGCTGGACTCATTGTGAAGATCTTCTTTTGGCCTCCAGCTCCCACCTACTGAGGTGTAGTGACTAGAAAGATCCTCCCTAACTAGGCTGATGATCTCTTAGCATATAGCTGAGGCTTTTAGCTGCCCATTCATCTAAGTCAGCCAACAAAGTTCAGCAGAATGCCCCAGGTTAAGATTAGATCTATTCTTTTTAATTCCTTCATCTGGTGCTGATTCAGGGTTAGAAAATTCCTTGTAACTACTGCCATATCCCTGATTGTGAGTCTATTCTCCAAATCTCTTTATTTCAGGAACTCTACACTGTCAAACCCATAGAGGTTGTTTCAAACAAAGAGCAGCGTGTGAAGTGTAGAGGCTGGGGTAACAAAGACCACCTCACTTTCAAGATCCTCTTGGGGTGGCATTCAAAGTTAGGGCAAGGATAAAAGATCAGGTAAAAGCCTGGACCACATTTCTGTCACTTCCTAACTGTGTGACTTTGGGCAAGTCATTTAACCTTTCTAGGTCTCAGCTTCCTCTTCTCTAAAATGAGGAGTTTGGATGAGATGACCTCAAGGGACCCTTCCAGCTCTAAATCTATATTTCTCTAATTCTTCTTTTATCATGTATATCTACCAGTAAGAAAAAATGTTGGTGAAATACTCTTGTTTATTTCTACCCAGCATAAAAATGCTCTCTACACATGAAAAATATCCAAATAAATAAAATAAAATATGTAGTTAATTTCAAGGTACAAGGCATAGCATATTACAGCCCACTAAAGAAGTGCTGTCTCTCTACATATGCAAAAAAATTACTGCAAACAAAAAACAAATATGAGGCTAATTTCATTTAGAGCCCTAGCATTTTTTAATTTGTCAAATAACTGCATCTATGGAAAAGGATTCTATGTCAGTGACAAGTTGGTGTGAGACTAGCAGAAGAATGAATCTATCCTGAATGAATTTATTAATTCAATAAGCTCTTGGTATCAGGGGCTAAAAATGAATAATTTGATGGATTTTAAAATGTCATTCAAACTATACCTAAACTATCATTGTTGAATAGGCTTTAAAAATTCTTGATTTGACTGTATTGTACATCACAGGTAGAAAATCATGCTCATTTTTCAGTATATATTTTTCAACTCATTCAGTTCATGAAAACACAATATATTGATTTAATTTGAATTATTTATTTGCACCCAAAATTGCTGTAAATCTTCCAAATAAATTCTATTCAATGACATGTAAACACTGAGCTAATTATTGAAACAAAACATAACAGCTTCTTTATGCTAAAAGATTATGAATCTCCGTCATTCTCTTTCAATTTCAACTTCAAAGTAAAATGTATAGTTTATGTTTCTTATATTTTTACACTTTTAAGTTTAAAAGATCATACTGTACATTGCTTATTTGGCTTTTTTGTTAGCAAAATGATGTTTGTTTTTTATTATGTATTTTCACAGAACATTTAATTCGTACAGACTTTACTACAATTATGCTACTGATAGAGGGGATTCTGATGGAGTGTGAAGTTGGCTTGGTTGTCTTCTGAGGCTTAATCTAACATTAAGATTCTATAATTGTATAGTTCCATGGCTGTAATTTGGTACAACAGAAAAATGCTAAATTTGGAGTCAGATGATCTGGATTTAAGTTCTGACCTTTCCACTTACTATATGGATAAATTCCTCAGACTCTCTGGACCTGTTTCCCTCTCTGTAAAGCTTGGACTAGGTGGCCTTCCTGTTCTAAATCTATGATCCTATTTAGAAGAAAGTGCAATGTTAGTGAAAAGACAAAAGGTCTAAGGCAAGGTTAGTGGCTGATTTTCCTCTGTAGTATTCATTTTTGAGACGCCACATTTGGAACTATAAACCCTAGAATTTTGGAGAGAAGAAATTGCAATCTCAGCATCTCAATAAGAAAAGATGTCCTCTTTTCTGCTACATAGACATTTCTTCCCTTCCACTCCTCAATTGTTATTATGTAGATTACTAGCAAATTCATCCCATCTTACTGAATAACAAATAATAATAATAATGATCCCCCAAAACCATGGCTATTAAGAGAGGAATTTGAATGTTCATTTAAAGTTAGCCTTTAAAATGATCACATTAGAGGCCAGTGTGAAAGATCAATATTAAACAGTAGCTATAAGAGAAGGTGACTAAAAAACATAATTTAAGAATAGGATGTTCAGCATTGTGGTGTGCTGGATGGACCATAGTTTGGGAGTTTGAGGACCTGGGTCTGAATTCCATCTCTACCACTAACTAGCTATTTGAACTTTGGCAAGTTACTTCCTCATCTGTATAATGCCAGCAATTGGGTTAGATGATCTCAAAGGTCCCATCTAACTTTAATTCAATGATCCATGAATATGATGAATTGATACTTAACAGAGCAATAAGAGAAACTAAAGATACTTGAAATCAGTTCTTTTTTAAAGACTGTTGTTCCCAAAGAAAATTTTTATGATTTCTTCCAAAACATTCCTTAGTGTTACTTCAAGAAAATCAACATTGTGCAGCATAGGCCATCAATGTGATTCAGGAAGATATTCTTTGTTTTTTTATACTCTGATGGCATCCACCACTGAAAACATAAATGATCCACAAGTTGAATGTAACCCTTAGAAGCCCCACGTATGCTACTTTCCCTTGTCAAGTGAAATTGTAATTTACCACATTTAAAATATTTTATTAACTAAAAACAAGAAGATAATTTAACTATCAAACCATCAGCCACCTCAGTTTGGATCTGTCCTCAAACATGGGGGCACTATCTTTTGATTTTTCACATCTTTTGTCTTGTTCTGAAGTGGTAAGAAAATTTGGCAGAAGAATAAAATGTAGGAAAGGGAAGATGGAGATAGGGATGGTTTAACCAACAGAAAAGGAAAGAGCTTCTACAAGCAGAATTAGTGAATGCTGTATTCAGAACTATGTTAAATATTCTAATACTTCCATGGATCTATGATCTCATTAAAGTGGAAACTCCCCATATCAGCACAGACTGGCCTTCTAATCCCATGGGGTTCTTTTCCAAGGCTTAGAGCAAATCCTCCACAGAATAACTACCAATGCATTGAAGACCGCCTTTGGTCTTTTAACCGAAGCAGTCAGCTGTTCATCTGTTATTCCTCATTTTTAATATGTCTAGTCCATCTCCTTTTCCAATCTAATGCTTCATGGATGATATAGCTTATGCTACATCTTCCATGCACATCACTCAGTACTCAAATGCTTAAATGGATTCATGATCTCATCGCTATGGGGATTTCCTTTAATGATGCAATCCACCTACACCAGTCTATCCTGTCCAGACTCTCTCATCAACTCACCCTAGAGGTATTCCCTTTCTCAATTTCTCCTGACATTATAAGGTTACCAAAGGAGCACTCTGGTTGTCCACCTGTCAACCTTCACCCTCACCATATGACAAGCCCATCTTTCCTCCCTACATCTATTTCCCTGATGACATCTTTTACCCCTTTTACATCTTTGAAGTCCTTCATTGGCTACATATTCCTTCCCATACCTTGCATGCATATTTCCATTGCCCACTGTGTGATATTCATTTTCAATTCTTCAGAAATTATTATGTTCTATGCCTCACTTCCATACAGCAACAATGGTAGTAGAATGCTGATTTTTTTTTAAATGAGCTTTTTTTTTTCCTTCAGGAGAAGGTTGGGATTTTTAGAGGCACTTTGCAATTTCCTTAATGCAATGTATCCCTCTTGCCTCCTTCTGCTCACCTGGGACCAACCTGCTGTCTATTTGTACCATCTGTCTCAAATATTCATGCTGATGAACAAGATCTGTAGGTTGGGAACCTCTTCACAGGAGAGCTTTGTTTGAAGGGAGTCCTCAAGACTGTATTTTGCCAAATGTTTTTATTAATCAGCCATAAGCACAGTTTACGAAAACTGTTATAAAAGCCACCTCCTCTCTATGCTGCTCCCCTTCTCTACCAAGTGCAACTTTGATTAAACTGCTTTATTAGTAGAGACCTGCCTATTAAATTATCAGTAACACTATATTTGTTATCAACTGAGTCCTTGTTACCTTTTGGCTAAATTTAACATGTATGTGAGGAGTGGGGAGGAAGCAGAAAAACTCATCCCTCCATAAAACTCCAGTCAGAACAATCGGTCTCAGAAGAGTGGACAGCAACCTAATGCCCTACTTTTCATGATGCAATTCGATTTTGAATTAGAGATTCAAACCTATTAAAAACAAAAGATGCCTCCTCAGACTAATAGCATGGTTTATAGACAAACAGATTTAGGGATGGAAGGGACCTTAGAGGCTATTAATTTATCTCATTTTGCACATAAGGAAACAAAGGTGTAGATAGGAGCCCCAGACTTGGAGTTAAGACCTATGATAAAATTTTGGCTCAGACATTAACTTGCTGTACAGTCCTAGGTAAGTCACTTTAACCTCTCTGTACCTCAGTTTACTTAACTGTAAAATGAAGCATTTGGACTCTATAGCATCTGAGGTCCCTTTCAACTCTAAATCTCTGATCCCATAAATTGTTTGAACAGATTGAGTAGGCAGCTTTTTGTTGTGAACAGGGTTGGATTTCTCTATTTCAAAATTAACTCATACCTTGAAAAGCAGGACATCTCAACTGGTCTTCATATCTAGAATAGAGAATGGAATTTAGATTGGTGTTTCTAAACCTCAGCAACTACTGAGGAACAGGCTATTTAGCCTCTAGAAAGTAGGAAATTAATTTTATATGAAATGACTAGACCAGAAGTAGTAGGCAGAACTTCAACCCATTAATATAAAGAGGATTCTGGCATTTCTCTTGCTCCTACTCAATCTCCTAGGAACCATGAAGAACCTAAGCCATCCTCTCAGTTGCCCTCCAAAAAAATAGTCCTATCTTATCAGGACCCTTGTCCTGAAGGCAGGGAAGAGCAGAAATCTTGAGAGAAATGAGAGGGGAGCAATGCCCTTGAGGGAGGAAATGAGTTTCTCTCTTGAGGTGCTAAGGAAAGAAAGGGGAAGGGGATAAGCATTTGCATCTACTTTATGCCAGACACTGTGTTAAGCACTTTATTAATATTATTTCATTCTATTTTTTTACAGATACTTTCATTTTATTTGAAGGGAAGAGATGAACAGAGAGGGTAGACTATAAATATGTGGAGAGGAATTGCTAAAATACGAAAAGAAAGGACTGGTGGTAGGTGAACAATGGGAATTGTTTGGGGAGTGGGGATTGGCACTCAGAGACATAGCAGGAGGATTATAGTTTTCTGCTCTTGCCAGGAACCACAAATGGTGAAAGTCTCCTCTCCCTGCCCCCTTTCTCCTCAGGAAAACTTCATACAGGCTAAAGATTATCTGTTTTTCTTAATAGTCTATTTTGAAGGGTTTGTCCATCTAATCTCTAAAAGACAGTATTAAGATAGATTTCTAGTTAACCAAGGCATTACTGTCCTAACTATGCACATGATATGATTATGTCATCATGGAAATATTTCTCTTAGTAGTAATTCTTTGTTTTTAACTCTTAGTATGGCTAGAATTTAATATTGCCACAACTACTTAAAAGTTCTTTTGAGTTTTGGGGTTATTATGGTTTTTTTTAAAGTTACCATCCTGTTCAAAGTACCATAATAATTTCTAAAAGGAGATAATATAGGAGATATATACATCTGAGAAGAAGACTATCGTGGACTACCACAAGCAGAGTGAGATACACTTTCTAACTGTTGGAATCACAAACCAATGGCTCAAAACAAACCCAAAAGGCTTTAGTGATACATAATATTCTAACTCTCCAAAAGCAAGAATAAGATTAAATTAATCCATACCAGGTACAAGCTGAATCCACAGTGCTCTGGCGGAAGGAGGTTTGGTAAATGGCAGTGAGAAAAAGATCCTTTCTGAGGTGATGGCCTCAAGTTAATTTCCTTCTATGGTTTTTCCCACAACTCCCCCAAGTAGGTTAAAGAGTCCTTCCCACCTCTCAACCAGAGAGGCAGAATGGAGGGTGGTAATTAAGGGAAAAATCAAAGCCCATTCATGGGGACACACGAGGAAGTAGCTGAGAAAGAATGAGATCCAGCCACACCAGGGTAGGGCTCAGAGAAAGGGGAGTATCAGCCAAACAATTCCTATCCACCATCACTGTTAGACTTCTTCTTTGGGTTCTTTGTGGAGGAAAGAGGGGAGCAGAAAGCAGCTGCTCTGTTTTTCATACTCTCTTTTTCTCTTTGCTCCCTTCCAGGTTGAGTGGAGGAGCAGCAGTTAGCACATTTTCATTCACCTCTTCTCTGTGTGAGGCCTGGTTGGGCCTAGGACAGGTATCAGTCGGTAATCTAGTTCCATCCTCTTCTTAGGAATGCTTCAGAATCCTGTGTTTTTAGGGTTACTGTTAAGAATCATATTCTTTCTTCATAGAAGCATTTTTGATGAATTTGCATGTTTATCCTAAGCTAGGATTTTCCCTGAAAGCCCATGTACTTTCTAGTCCTCATTAAATAATCTCTCTCCATCTCTCCTGAGCAAAACTGTCTATTTATTCAGTGGATTTCAGCCAGCTAAGTGTCCTACTCTCCACTGCTGGGAAGGATGGGGGCCCATTTGTGCCCCCCCAAATCCCTTCTTATAGCAGTCGTGGATTTAATATTATTTTCACTTCAGTTTCAGTATCTTCAACCCATTCACCTACCCATTCCACAATGTAAATCTCAGAAAATAATTTTATCTTCTTGAAAATGAAAAAAAAAAACAGTATTAAGAGTATGATGGAGACTAAGAGGATGATGGATAATGAGGGTTACAGCACCAATATAATTCATAATTTGCAACTGAATCCTTCTTATTTTTATTTAAAAGTACATTGCCAAATATTGCTTATTTCAGAAAAAAAAAGAACTTACCCACATGCATCCCTTGAAACTATTTGAGTTTGTCACATTTTCCCTACCACCCCATTGACATTAAACACCATATTGGATGCTGTGTGAACTGCTCTGGTGAAATAAACTAATTACCTTTGAAAATTGCTTAGTGTCTTGATTGAAATCAGTGACATTGGCTAACATTAGCAAGCTTGACACAGAGTAAATGGTAATAAAACTACATGTGAGCTAAGATACTAAAACACACTTATTTGTCTCTTATTTGAACCCCTCATAAAATTACCTAATTATACTGTTTTAAAATAAGCTTTAATTGATTTTCAGCTTTCAACTGTCATCACTGGGATATATTTTTATTTTACTGCTTTGTCTTTTCCTTTATTGTTTCACTCAATGCTAGCCCATCGAGATCTCTTTATATAAGGCATTTTCTTCTTAGCCATATTTTATTGAAATGTCAACTAGTCATAGAGTTTCCTTTCCCTGGATTTTTGAAACTTAGAGCTATCTTGGCTCTTACATGATACTTTAATAATGTTGCCAATCCCATGATAAGTTGTTCACATCAGATATTTAGCCCCAATACCTAATGCTTGAGAATCCACATTGATTCTCTTCACGTCCTGTCTCTGCATTCCAAGGTTTATGAATATTAAGTTGTGCTCGCCCCAAAGCAAAAGTGTAGTCGCAAAGATATTTGCTGAGATCAGGAGTCTCCATGCCTTGTTTTTGAAACAATGGCATTAATAAGAAAGCACCACAGAATGTATGACATTTGAAAAATAAGAGAGAAAAAACCCAGGATTTTTAAAACGAAGAATATAGGTTGTTTCAAAGCACGCTACTCAAAGTTAGCCTGAATAATGCAGGAGAACAACATTTTTGAGGCAGGTGTTAAATCTTGCCTATAAGACACATTCGGGGACATTTGAAGGAACTTTGTCTTTGTAAGCTCTGACCACTGCTGACCACTACTCCCATGGCCTTCCACCAACTTTTAACCTCTTTAGAGAGAAGGAAGTTCAAAAGCAAGATCCTGTTTTGTAGATTCCCCTCATCTGTCAGTCCCCTTCACACACCAATGAAGACACTTCTCAAAGAAAAAGTCAACCTAACAATAAAAACCATTGCTTATTCCTGATGCAAAACCCATCTAATATCATTATAGAAATAGATTGAAGATTTCAAAAAAAAGAAGAATCAGGGCAAGGCATTATAGAGCTTCATCAATCATTCCCCAGTCGTCTTTGTTCACGGTTCTCCTGGGACCTGCAGAGAACATAGCAGGAGAGATCATCTAGATTTACCTACTGCTAAATTGGAAGAGTGAGGCTCTTGTGCTTTGTTTGGCTTCACTAGGTCTGTGGTGCATTTTTTTCATTTGATCCTGGGAAAAGAAATAATTGGATTGTTTTTATCTTTTGGGAGGGGGGTGCATTTCTCTTGTAGTTTATTATCACATTTTCAAGAAGTTATCGGTAAGTAATCCCGGATTTTAGGCCTTTAGTTCTAGCCTGTGAACACAGTCTGCAGTACCAATCAATAGCAATTCTTGCCTACTAAGTGCCAGGAACTGTGCATTGTATAATCAGACACTGTTAAGAGGTGGAAGGATCTTTGGAGTCCAACTTGTCTAGTATCCTTCCCCACTCATTCTCAATTCTGCAACTGGTCCTGCTATTATGGATCAAGATACAATATGGGAAGGATTCCTTGCTTTTCTTTCTAGCTGTGGAGACTTCCAAATAGCCTTTCCAATAGCCTTCCAAAATATTTGACTAAAAAGTTTTTTTATAAGGTGATAAAGCATGTCATTTTAACCATGAATTATTGTCTTAATCTTTCATAGCCATTCAAGATTATCTTTTAGGAAATTTTTGACTTTACTATTATGAACAAAAAGATCTAGCGAACCTGCAATGTTTTCTTAGCATCTGTCTACAGATTTTTCTCCAGTTTCTCATAACCATCAGTTAAAGACTGTAAAGGGGATAGAATAACTGCCCAGGCACGTGTCTCAAACAGTGTTTCTATGACATCAAAATATTTGGGCAATTTGTATCAAAAACTGAAAAAAGGAAATTAAACTGGTTATTTAGTATAATATGGACCAAATGCTCTTCTACCTTTTCATTACTCTTCAACTGAAAATATAGAATCTGACTCTTAAAGAAAAATGAGATCTCAGAGATCATTTAATGAAATGCCTTATAGTTATGGAAGAATATTTGTCATTAAGTGATTTGGGAAGAGACTCAACCATGATCACAGAATGAGTAAGTGGTAGAGCTTAATTGGGATTCATCCATCTTGACACTTGTTTAATTCAACTCAATTCAGCATATTTATGGATTACCTGGCACATAGTAGGCACTTAATAAATGTTTATTAATTAATAGATTACCATGTATAAATTACTATGCTTGGATTCTGATGATGATACAAAGGTGAGTAAAGCATAGTCCTGACCTCAAGGAGTTTGCATTCTAGTAGTATACATAAAAAAAAAAAAACTATAGCATAAAATCGTATGTCTTAAGTGTCTGTTAATCCTCTTATCTTGTTCAATTTTATTTATCATATGTCCTTTTTTGTTTTTATGTATTCCTCAAGAAAATATAAGTTCCTTGAGGGCAGGGACTGTGTGTATATGTTGCTGTTTTGGGTTATTTTTGTCTTCATCATCTAACATGGTATCTTGCACAAACTAGATTAAATCGGCATGAATTCTATCCAAGCAAAATAAAGTACTCACTGTTGCCTGAACCTCCCCGTTTTTTTGTTTCTGTGCTCATCTTGTTTTTTTCCAAAAAGAGCAATATTCTTTACCCAAAATATACAAAAGATTGGCAAAAATCTA
>WOXC01012005.1:0-73459 GCA_011680675.1 Gymnobelideus leadbeateri
GAATGAAGAGTAAAAGATAAATGTGACAGACATTTTGAAGAAAGAATTTACTTGGCAACTAAATGGATGTAGAAATGGAAGAAGAGAAAAAAATCAAAGATGATTCTAAACAAGTCAGAGTGACTAGGAAAATGATAAAACCACTGACAGAGTTGGGTCTGAGCACAACCCGATTGGATTGGCAGATCCTTTATCTTTTTCCCCAGAACCTAGAACGATTCCTTGCAGTAGCAGGTGCTTACTAAATTTTTGTTGAGTTGAATGAATGGAAGATGGAAAGTATGAAGATTTCTTCCCATATTGGAGAATCATGAAGCCAGAAAGAACTTGAGTCCCTGTTTAGGGAAAAGTCTATCTTCAACCTACCACTAGTCCTTGTTAGTTGTCTCCCAAGTTTAGCAGAGACTCCACGAAATAACAATAACTGGAGTTGGGTCTCCTTTCACATTCATGCAGGGCAAGGTTGAGTCAGTACAAGTAGTTTACTTGTTCAGCATCTGTGCTCTGTACCTATTTTGGGAAAAAAAAAATATAGTACTATAGTTCACAATCCATCTCCAAACAAGAACAGCATCTCTATACGGGACAATAACCATTGACAATCCTGTTGCTGTTGTGACCTACAAATGTTCTTGGCCTAGAACAGAACCTACTTAATGATATCAATAAATCAATAATTATTCAACAAGCATTTATTCAGATACTGTGATAGATGCTAGGGATCTATCAATCACTACTTTTAAGTAGCTTAAATTCTAATGGGGAAGACAACAAACATGTAAACAAGCATATAGAGAATAAATATAAAGATAGTAAATACAAATAAATATAAAATAGTTACATACAAGATAGTTTGAGAGGGAGAACACCAACAGTTAGGAGGTGGGGCATCAGGAAAGATTTCATGTATAAGGAATGGTGCTTCAAAGGAAGAGGAGGATTCTACCAGGCAGAGACACTGTGTATAGGGAACACCCAGGTGAGGAAACTCCCTCCACCAGTGAAGGTCAGCCCTTTCTCTGAATCTCAGAGTCTTAGAGCATTCCCTAAAATATCAAGAAGTTCCTTGTTTACCCAGGGTCACACAACCAGTTTGTGTCAAGAGGCAGGACATGAACCCAGGTCTTCTTGGCTTCTAGAACAACTCTCTACCCATTAAGCCATGCCACCTTTTCAGAAAGGAGGAGGAATAAACAGATCATTAGATTTGGCAACCAAATTGTTTGTAACATTGGGGAAAATAGTTTCAGTTGAGCGATGAGGTCAGAAGAAAAATTACAAAAAGTTGAAGGGTGAGTGGGAAAATGGTGGCATTGAGGAATTTGGCTGAGAAAGAGAAGAGGGATATAGTGATGGCTTGAGGGGGTGATAGGGTCTAGTGAATGATGGAGGAGACAAACATGTTTTGAAGGCAGTAAGGAAAAAAGGAGATATTAAAAGTTTGAAGATTTGATAGAGAGGTGATGATTGGAATTGAAATCTGCTAGAAAAGATGGGAAGAAGGATAGGATCGAACACATATGTATAGGCAGTGACTCTGACAAGGACAAAGGTCATCTCATTGTTAGACAATGGAAGAAAGGAGGAGATGGTGGGAGGGAGGGTATTGTATCAAAGGACTTGGAAATGAAGAGAATGGAAGAGAGAGCTCATACACGTCAAAAAGCCTCAATTTTCTCAGTAACGGGCAAAGTCCAAGAAAGAGGAGAGAGAAGAAGGTATTGAGAGGCTTGAGGAGAGAAAAGATTTTATGTAGATTCTGGGGGAAGTTAATTAAAGCATAAATCCATTGGGAATAAAAAGATTGCCTTTTTCAGCAGTGAGAGCCTAGTTGAATATGGGTAACAGAAATTTATAATGCAGCAAGTCAACATGGATATGAGACTTCCTCCAGCTCCATTTAATAACCTACGGATGGGAAGAATGGAGACAAATAGTTGGAAGAAATCGAAGGCTGAAGTTTGGAAAGAGATTAGCAGGGATAGGACAATGGGGAGAAGGATTCAAGAAAAGAGGACGATGAAATAGAAAGGAAGGAAAATGAAGTCAGAGTAGAGCTAATGGTCTGGAAAAAAATATCAAGGATGGAGAGGGACAGGTCTCATGAAAGCCAAGAACAGGTTTAGGAGGCGTGAGGAATAGAGACAGATGGAATGATATGTTTAGATAGGTTTTGATAACATAGAAGAATGTCAGAGTTTCTAATTAAAGAAGTGGAACATTTGTAGATGATGATGAAATCCAGTGTGTGACTATCCCTGTGAATGGCTGAGGTAGAGTAAAGGAATAGGTCATGGGATTTAAGGAGAATGCAAAGGTAGATAAAATGTTAGAGAGGTTATTAAAACCTTATGTGGATCTTCTTCCTGAGGACATCAGAAGAACTGAATGACCACTGAAGAAGTGTCAATTTCGTATACAAAATTGACAACTGTTCAAACCATCGTTTTACAGAAATGAATATTCATTTATTTGTCTAGAGGCAACTAGGTTGTACAGCGGATAGAGAGCTGGGCCTGGAGTCAGGAAAGTCTCAGTTCAAATCCAGTCTTAACAGTTTGTATGACCATGGGCGAGTCACTTAACCATTATCTGCCTCAGTTTCCTCATCCTTAAAATGGAGTTGATTGATAGCACCTATTTCCCGGGGTTGTTATGGAAATAAGTAAGACAATATTTGTAAAACACTTAGAAAACCTTCTGTAACCTGGGCTTCTGTGACTGTGATCTTCCACATCTTGGGATTTCGTGTCCAAGTCCATATTTCTGCTAGTCATCTTTACTTAACAATAACTCACAAGCAATAACCCTTGTGAGACCCACTTCCCTCCAAAAACACTGTAGGTCTTTTCAAGATAAAATTCTATAATTATTGTACATATTTTGGTGCAATAGTTGCTGTGAATGGATGACTACTCGTCCATACCCTCACACTCACCCCAGTCTCCCACCTTCTGTCTTGGCTTCCTCCCCTAAGTGTGGGAGTTGCTGTTTCTCATTTGTCTCATTTGTCCCCACAGGCTGAGCCTAAGACGACAGACATTGCCATTATTTACTGCAGTATTTATGCATTTCTTAACCATTTAACATGTATAAAACTGGGTGATCATTTTTGTTAGGCTCCTATTTCTTTTTTAATGTGTCATCAATTGTTTTTGAGTGTTGTATCCCTAATTCCCATTTCCCATAAGCCCATGGTTTTTATTGCAGTTCTGCATAACTGGGTGATTTTTAGGGACACACATATCAAGTTATAACAGGACTGACTTGTAGATACAATAGGAAGGTCAAAATGTGCTTTTCATAGTCCATTATTGTGTGTAACAAACAGCAAGTTTGACCATTCATTACCCATGCTAAATGAAGTACCTTTTGTCAAATTTTACTTCAGATAGTCCTCATAATTCCAGTTATTCATTCCTCTCATAAAGAGCTGAGTAGAACATAATGGCTTTTTTTCTGGGCCTACAGCAACCAAAGGTCACATCTGGTCTTGATGGGTACAGAGTTGGAGGAATGAACCACTTGTAACTACAGGAGGAAATATACAGGACTGATCGACAAATTGAGGAGTAACTTGCTTGGCCAACTTGCCTTTACTGGATATATAACTCTAGAATAATAGCCCTTCATCTGGGCCCTTCAAAATTACCTTAACCCCCCCTTTGCCAAGAAAGGACTGGGGTGAGATGTAACAAAATTTCATCTTGATCATAGTGCAAGCACTTTCCAAAGAATCCCTGAAGTGAATGTTTTTCAGGCTGTGATTTGACCATACCTTCTTTCTACAAATTAATTCACTCCTCTCAATCTTTGGAAAGAAGTTGAAAGCTTTAGATTCTCAAAAAGGACAATTTCCCTGGCAGTCCTAGCATACTTGGCAAGATGACCAGAAGCACTTAAGTACTGTGGAACAGCTCCAGTGCCATCAAAGACCTTTTTTATGATTTTCAATATTTAATGCCTCTAGACTAGTGCAGTTGGATATATGCTTTAGTACTCTCCCTCACTTAGATAATACTTCCACTCTCCAAAGTCTAACAAAGGATTTCAAAGTGTTTCCCATCATTATTGATTTCTTTGCTTTTAAGTGCCACAGACACTGAGTTATCTTTGACTGATGACTCTTTAAATGCTATTCGCTGCATTTTCATGCTTCCCATTTTAGCTATTAAGGGTTTGTATTTTGGAATAATTTTCAATGGTGATTAAATCTTGCTATTTGTTTAAAGAGAGCTATTTCTGGTATTTTAGATTTGGTCATGACTGATTTCCATCCCATGAGCTTTGCTGCCTTTCCTCAGCTCTCTTAAAAGAAACTCCTAACTCTTAGAGGGGTGCTTACAAAAAACAGAGGGAATCAACTTTCTAAATACTTCAATCAAGTTGGAGACATCTAAGACATATCATATTAACAATCAGTTTATTCAACTGGATTATTCCATTAATAGCTATGGATTAAAACCCTCGAGCAAATCCACCATTCAGAAACATTAGGATATAACCATGTTCAGCAAAGTGTAAATATTACCGGGCTACCAAACACTAAAACTAGAAGCTACTTGAGAAATCCCCTAGCCAATCTGGAGGCCTGGACCAAGTAAGATAGAACTGAGTGCTCATACTCTGCCCTCTTTTCTGGGTTTTTCCTGAGTCATTATCCCATGATGTCAACAGTTGACTAGGACTTACTCTAGGCCTAAACACTATCCTCCAACCTTCCCTATTAATGATCTCCCCCTCCTCTTCTTTCTCTGCTCTATGTTGCCTACGGATGCTCAGCTTCCCTGGTGTGGATCTCTTCCTCCCAGCCTGAATAAGAAGTAGTCATTTAGCCTGTACTTGAAAGAAGGGAGGAAAGAAGCATTTATTAAGCACCTACTATGTGCCAGGTACTGTACTAAGCACTTTACAAATATTATCTCAATTAATCCTCACAATAACCCTGGGAGGGAGGTACTATAATTATTATTATTTTTTTCCCATTTTACAGTTGAGGAAACTGAGGCAAGCAGAGGTTAACTGACTTGTACAGAGTCACTCAGCTATTAAGTGTTAGACTTTGGCTGAATGGGAAAAAATCTTTATTATCAAATTTCTCTGATAGGGATTTGATATCCAAGATATACAAACAATTAACAGGTAATAAAGATATTAGACATACCTATATATACACCTATGTGTATGTATATATACATACATATATATATGTATATATACATACATATATATATGTATATATACATACATATATATATATATATGTATACATATATAAATAAAACCAAAAGCCAATTCCCCAGTAGATAAGTGGTCAAAGAACAGGTCTCAAAAGAACTGCAAACTATTAACAACCATGTGAAATAATGTTCTAAATCACTAAGAATAAGAGAAATGCAAATCAAAAAAAAAAGGCCCCGAGGTTTCACTTGATACCTTGCAGATTGGCAAAGATGAAAAAAGATAGCAAGAATCAATGTTGGAAGGATCGATCGTGGGAAGATAGGCACACTAACAAATTGTTGGTGGATCTGTGAATCGAGAGAATCCTTTTGGAAAACAATTTAGAATTATGCAAATAAAATGACTAAAATATTCATACTCTTTGACCCAAAGATTCCATTACTAGGCTTATACCACAAGGAGGCCATTGATAAGAAGAAAGTCCCCAATATACACTCAAATATTTATAACAGAACTTTTTGTAATGGGAAAGAATATGAAACAAAATAGATATCCATTGATTGGGGAATGGCTAAACAAATTGTAGTGCATGAATATAATGGACTATCCCTGTGCTATAAGAAATGATGAATGTGATGAATACAGAAAAACATGGAAAGATCAACATGAACTAATACACAATGAAGTAAGAAGAGTCCCCCAAATCCCAATATATACAATGACTACAAAAATGAAAATGAAAGAACTACCAAAAAATCAAAAGTAAATATCAAAAAATTATAAACAATTGGGGCGGCTAGGTGGCGATGTGAATAAGAGCACCGGGCCTGAGTCGGGAGGATCCGGGATTGGTTCCAGCCTCAGATACTTAACACCCATACAAAAATAACTGGCCCTGTAACCTTGAGCAAGTTACTTAACCCCAATTGCTCTAAAAAATTATAAACAATGGCTCAAAAGAAGAGATATGAGAAATCACCCCCATTACATCCCCTTGAAGAGATGGGAGGTCCATAAGTGTTGTATATTGTACATATTTTCAGACTTTTTCAACATAATGATCAGTTATGCTGGTCTTTTTGTTCACCTTTAAAAAGTACTATTTGTTATATAGGATAGCTCTCTGGAAGGGGGAGGAATACTGGAGAAAATTACGGTGATATTAAAAAACAAAAGACATCAATAAAAATTTATTTTAAAAAGAACACCTAACTCTAGATAGCTGAATTTTTGTCATTTAAAATGTAGTACTTGTGAAATTAGGTTATTTTATTTTGCAGCCATAATGAAAGTCAAGCTGTCTTTCTCCATTATATTTTCATTGACTTGTATAAGTAAATTGTAATGCCAGTGATAAAAACCACCATCTCTGTGTAAAGGAGCACTATAACCCAGTGTCCTATTTACAGCTACATCTAAGTGAAATGAAAGGACATATATATATATATGTATATATATATATATATATATATATATATATATATATATATATATAATGCTTATATATCATGAATACTTTCTTCCAGTAGATAATAAGGAGGCCATAGAAATAATGAACACCAAAAAACATCACACAAACACACAAAACTGACTTTTTTCAACAACCCTCTGATGATTAATATCAAATGAAACATAAAAGAGGGAGACCTATGTTTGTCAGACCTATGTTGTTCACCACTGTCATGGAAGATATCCAACACATAGCCCAAATGGAAGAAAGATTACCTAGAGATGTGGAGGTCCTCCAAATGCTCCTGTTTGACACTATACTAATTCCACTAAATCCCAAAGCAGACAGAGCTTAATAAATAAATTCACAGTCATTTAAAAGAGTTCAGCCTAACTCTTCACACAGGAAAAAAGCAAGTGGAAAATGACTATCTATTGTCTAGACTATGCTATACAGTTGGATGGAAAGTCTAGAAAGCTGGTCTATCATTGCAAAAATAGACACTAATGATGGACAGACAGTACATCAAGTCCCAAATCAAAAAGAAGCAAGACTCCTTTGGGAAACTGCTGCACGTTATTGAATGACCCCAAGTTTCTCCTTAAATCAAAACCCCATATTTTTAATGCCAACATTCTTCTGCTACTGTTTGTGTATAACCCATTCAAGACCTCAATATCCAAAGAATCAAAATTGCAAGTCCTCCAAAGACCAATGGAAAGAGGTATAGCACTAGTTATCAATAATTTTGTAGAAGAAACGAAATAAGAGGAAATCACCAAAGAGATGCAAAAGGAGGTGGACTGGTCAGGTAACACAAACGAGGGATGACAAATGCACAGCCTATGTGCTCCACTGTTACCTAAGTAGTATCAAGAGAAATTAATGAAGGCCCCACACATGTTGTGTGGACCTCCTGTGGAGGACTTACCCAAGGACATGTAAAAGTTTTACACAAGATAAAATATCCTAGACAAGGTATAATCTACACAGTAGAGATTATCTACATCAGTGAGAACGCAGATTCAGAGAAGTATCAAAAGAAACCATCACCAGACCATAAAAATGTACTGTCTGAAGCAATGTTAATATAATAGCTACTCTATTCAGAAGCAGGAGTGGGTCAGGGGAAGAAAATTTCACAGCGCCAAGTGACTTGTTTTTGGAGAAAAAAGTGATCCATTGCAGCATTAATATGCATTTGAGGGAGAAATACTAACCCTGCAAAGGCAAAGATAGGATATATTACCCAATACCTATCTTAAGGTTTTATGATAATGGGCAGTCAACTAAATACAAGCATTTAGTTGAAATGCAAGTTGGAATGAAACTACAAAAATGATATGTATTGCCTCAAGAGCTTCAGATAGTATAAAATTCAGTAAACAGAAACAGGATTTCAAGTTTAAAATGGAGTTTTTCCCAGAGTTCACAAAGGAAGCAAGGCTACTCTATTGAATTTAAATCTAAATCTCTCTCCATGTAAAAGACCAGATGGAATATTTCTGAATTCTCATCCTTGCTTGGCTAACCTGGCAAGTTGTCAAAACCGGATCTGTAGAGAAATCAGAAACACGAGTGGGAATGTGAAAGGGGAAAGAAGTTCCAATCAGTCCAGGGAACTGACAAATAGAAAGAGTTGTTATGAAGAGAAAAAGTCAGACCAAAACAAAAGCAATGAATCTTGCATAGGACACAAGGAAAGCTGGATGATGTAATTCTCTCTATATTTCATTAACCTGGTCGAAAAAACAACATTCTATTCAACTGGGAAACAAAAATCTAAGTACTGAAAACAAGGATATTTTTTCCCTTGCAATTGTAACCTGTTGTGGGACCATACTTTGAAAGTTATGGAAACTGAGTTAATACCCCATTATGTGTCCTTACAGGGAAAAAAAAAAGATTTCTTCACTTTTACAGAATTTCTATATGAGTACCATTTGTTTAACAAAAGAACAGGCCTTTCTAATGTAGCAGATTCTTTCTGAAATGAGTCATATATTTAACATGGACCCTAGTTTGGGTCTAGCCAGGATTCATGGAATGCCAGACAGATAGAAAGAACACAAAGAGAAATGACACTAATTCAGCCTGTTCCACCTCAAACATGACCTCCCTTCTACTACCACACACAGCTTTCCCACATGCTATTCTACATTTACTCATTCCCTGACCTACTTGGGCAATTTTAGTACTTTTTGGGATCCACCAAACACCACCCTGATTCTAAGCCCTTCTCCTCTGAGAT
Source organism: Gymnobelideus leadbeateri (assembly GCA_011680675.1). Classification (NCBI taxonomy): domain Eukaryota; kingdom Metazoa; phylum Chordata; class Mammalia; order Diprotodontia; family Petauridae; genus Gymnobelideus; species Gymnobelideus leadbeateri. Next base: position 8,886 of record WOXC01012005.1, read on the forward strand.
GAGATTTCTTTGAGATTTCTAGCTTTGCTATAGATCTGGTGTGATGGGCAGCAATTCACCTTACTTCTTAGTACCATTGTATCTTACACTTAGAAAATATTCAGTTGCGAGAATTTTGGAGTTTTCAATTTAGAGAATGTCCTTGAAATAGATTAAGATGTTAAGAAACAGAATGATGGAGTATGAAGCCCATTGAACTAGGAGTCAGGAGACTTGTGTTCTGCTGCTCTAACACTAATTATATAACCTTAGGCAAGTTGTTTCACTCTGGGTCTTAATTTCCTCAAGCTAGATGAGTGTTAATGTCCTATCCAATTCTAAATATGTGATATTAAAATTTTTTCAAACCCAGTGATTAAATGGTATCTAATTTCTTGATTGCTGACCTTACCTAAGAGTTTCTCATACCCCTCAACATGCACACAGACACAAGCAGACACAGACACAGACATGCACACACACACACACACACACACACACACACACACCCCTCATTCCTACCCCAGGGTCTCTTTCAGAGTCAAATTAATATATATGGTGGGTTTATCTTTCTATTCCCTGTCTTCCAATCCCTGACCATAAACCCTGCCAATATTAAAAGTTTCATTATCAGTATAAAATGCCAGTCTTAAAAAAAGAACATACCCTTACATAGGTCTGACTCAAGTATTAGTGTCACTTTGGGCTCCACTAATGGGTACTTAGATAATCCTGGCTTCTATTACTTAGGCCCCAGACACTAAACTTGTCATTTTTCTATCTTTCATTCTAAGGGAATGGGGATGACAACTAAACTTCTCATGCCAATATTTTTCTGATATGTTTTTTCTCTAGTCTCCATATTAGCTGCCAGTTCCCTAGCACCTAGCTTAGCATCTCATGTTGAATTTGTTTCAATGATAGCCAAAGCTTTTGGCCCAAATTGCCATAATCTATTTCAGAATCTTTGTCCAAACATTCCTCCACAAGACTTTTTCCTCCACAACTACTATAGTTGCCAGCTTCCAGACAAAACTGGAAATGTTTACCTCCATACTCATTTTCAGGATTTTTGTTCTTCCCATCTCCTTTCCTTCTACCTCAAGTGCCTACACCCTACACCTTCATCCTATGCAACCGATGTTAGTGCATAAACTGAAATTATGTGACAGGTGATCTTTTTGCACATAGTTATTATTTAAGTGCTGTGATTCTCACAGGATGACCAAATATGGCATGAAATTATATTTCCTGGTACTTTGGGGTGTAAGATAAAGCTAATTCTGCAAACTCCTTGATTTGCCTCACCACAACAAAACTGTGAGTTGCTTTTCCTGTAAACTGCACCTTCTTCTGGTTTCATTTATAATAATAATTTCAAGATTAATACGATGCAGATTCCCCATCCACTTACTGGTCAATAGACAAGGTTAACACAAAGTACAATCAAGTATCTCCAAATTTATAAATGACCTAAAAACTAGTTCTTCTGCCCCCTTGTCTTCTAGTCTACCATTTGCTCCCTATAGAAACAGAAGACTGAGGCAGTAATGGAAGTCACTTTTTCTTTTTCTTTGCTTTATGTACTTCTATGAACAATGAATTCATCACCAAATGGTAATTGACTGGTGATGAGCCTCTCCAGACTGAGCTAGTCTCTTCCCTCTTGTCCTGGTGTTAGGATAGTACTTGTGCTTTCCATATAAGGTAAAAAGATACTCTTGAATTGTCAAGTGATCTTTTCTCTTCAAAATGGCAGTCCTCTGACATGATATTCAGCCTAGTCTATAGCTGCCACTCCAAAGGAAGAGCAGAGATGCCAAATGCCTAAACAAAGATGAATATTATATTCATCTAAGATACATGTCAATAAAGCATTAATGTAAAATTACTTTTTCATCATTGGATAGAAGGAGAAGGGGCAGAGAAATAAAGTACAATTAACTACCAATTATCTCCACACAGATTATCTACTACAAAGTTTTAGGTCCAAGTTGGCTTCCCCTTCTTACTGGATTGTGTCTGGATTACCACTCCACCAGACAATGCTGACTTATCTTGTGCTAACCCTAAACTTTAGGTAAGATAAATCTGGTGGCAAAAATAAATAACACACACACACACTACATCCCAATATCAAAAATTATTTTGGGGTTATCAATGTCAGTGTTCCCCTTTTTATGCAAATGATAAAATTCTGACTGCAGAAAAGTAAAAAAGAAAGGGATACATGATCTACTCAAGTCATGCCCAACACATATATCACACAAATACTACCTGCAAGCTGTCAGAACTCAACAAAGGCATCATAAACTTTACAAAGTAGATTGCTCTGCTTTTTCTAGCTGTGATTTTTCCCCATGGACCCACCAGAAATTTTTCACTTCCTTTGCAAAAAAAGGTGACCTGTGTGTGCCTTAGCTAATGTCATCTGCATCATGTAGCAATCAATGATCTGGCGCCTTCACTCCATGCTATAAGAGTTGGTGTAACCTTTGTAAGAAAATCATTTCTTTGTGTATCTCTATAAAAAAAGCTTTAACCACCACATTTTCTTTTGCTACTGCACAGGACCTAGGAATTGGACTTTACTTCCAAGTAAAAGCTGGAATTAGTAATTTCATCATTCAAATTTCTGTTTTTAGTTTTATCAACTTGATATACTTCTATTTTAAAATTCAATTTTACAAAGGGCAGGTAGGTAGTGCAGTGAATAGGGGCCTGACCTGGAGTCAAGAAGGCCCAAGTTCAAATCCAGTCTCCGACACTGAGTAGTTGACTCTGGGCAAGTCATTTAACCTCTGTTTGCCTCAGTTTCTTCATCTGTAATAAAGCATCTCCCTCCCAGGGTTGTCGTGAGGATCAAATGAGATAATAATTGTAAAGTTCTTAGAACACAGTACCTAACACATAATAAACACTATAGAAATGTTAGTTACTACTAAATACAATGCAATAACCCACTCTCAACCTGTAACTTAAGTGACCCCCTTGTTTGCAGATTTCACTACTTAAAACAATTCTATCAGTTGTCTACCTTCAAACTGTTCTAATCCGGGGGTTGGAGAGAATGATAGAAGGGGCTATGTGCACTCTTGGAGACTTTCCTCAAAGTGCCAGCACAGTACTCTAGAAAGACTATTGGTTTTGGTGCCAGAAGGCCTGAGTTTGAACTCTAGCTTAGCTACTCCTTCTGACCTTAGGCAAGTTATTTCACCTCTTGGAGCATCAGTTTCCTAATCTATGAAATGAGGAGTTCAATTCCCTCTTAGGACCTTTCTGGTTCTAAATCTATGTGTTTAGGTTGTCACCTTAAAGGTACCGCCATATTTCCTTGAGACTATATGCTCTTTGCTGATATCAAGGCAAATCCCATACACGAGATATATAGACCATTTATTCTCCTTATCCTTGGAGTCTATTTTTTTGAGGGGGTTAAGATCTATCATTTCACTGGTATAGAGAACTCCTAGTGTTGAAAGTTCCTCCACCAATTCATATGAACAACTCATATGTGACATAGTCATGTATGGGGCACTGAAGGGTTAAACGGTTTGTTGATGGTCATACAATTAGCATATATAAAAGGTTACACTGGAACCCAGGTCGTCCTAACTCCAACTCTGCTACATGGTTTTTATTCTCTATTGTCCATAAAATAACACAAGTAGAAGACTGATTTTAGATTGATTGATAGTCCTATATATATTTATTTTCCTGTTTTATAGATATCTACCTTTTTTTAGCCATGGAAACAATGTGAAGGGCAACTCTTTGGAACCTGGACACTTAGCCACCTGCCTTCTTATAAGGAAGTTTTAAAGAGGGGAAAAGCTTGGTTTAAACTTTGCATCCATCTGAGAGACTGTCATTTACACATGACAAAGAACAGGTAGTAGGGTGGAATTGATTGGGGCTGTGATGGGGACATATCCCCAACTACTGCAGAGTTACAGTTTCAGATTTACTTCATTATTTTGATTTGAAATTAATTCTAGGATAGCAAATATGGCGATTTTCAATTATAAATACAAAAATCACAAGTTATATAAAACAAGATGCTGTCTATCAATCCATTTCTGACCTGTGAGTACAGTGTAGATAGTGACTATTGCATGTAATTGGGTCCCATGCCAGCTTCTATGTGGTGGCTATAGCCAAAAGCTCTGCTCCTATGGAAAACATTATCTACAAATAAACCCATATAATAATGAAGAAATGTACCCTCACCCAGACTGATTTACGAGGATTTATTTTGGCCAGAAGTAGGCAACTCCCTGTTTAGATTCTGTATCTTAAAAGAAGTTCAGTAATAAGAAGTCCAGAAGAATCTGAGATTGCAAAACAAAAATACATACAATCTTTTATTTTTCCCATCTGAACAGGATCATTGCCTAAATTATCTATCCTCTTACTTTTCTGTCCACCAAAGTTGCAAAATTAAATTCTATGCCACCACTCAGGAACCCCAATTGTAAGAAAATATTAATAGATTTTCAAACCTAATTCACTGCTAATTTACCAATATGATGTTAAAAAATATCAGTTTGCAAAACCAAATGGATAACATGATTATGTACTTAAAGCACTATCCAAACATTAGTTAAATTGTGTATTTATGGGTCCATATCTTTGACATTATTCACAGAATAGAGAAGATTATTGTTGGCAGGAACCATAGAGAACATCTTGTCAAACCCTCTTACTACAGAGATGCTCTAGCACTTGTGAACCCAAACTTCCATTGGATTGAGGTCTCCCCTAGGAAGAGTCTACCAAGCCTTAGAAAAGTTGTGTGGACCAAAGCCAAGATTCAGGATCATAAAGTACTTAGACCTATCAATAATACAGGACCTCACAATCCAGGTACAGCCATTCATCTATTCATTCCCAGATTACCAATTCATACCCAGATTACAAATGAGTGCCTCCTATGTTCCCAGTAGGATGCTAGGCACTGTGAGGGATACAAAAATGTATAAGATAAAGTCTCTGCCTTCAAGGAACTCTATTGGACCACTGTTGAGGTCACTGACCCTTAAGATCCAAAAGACTCCTCTACTTAATTTTCTTTTCCAGTAAATGCTAGATTTTCTACAAATCTACTATTAGTCAATGAACCCCAAAGCTCCTAAATCCAGTGTGAGCTTCATCCATATATAGATTTTACTCTCTCAATCCAAATGGATGACAGGCAATTTGCTCCCCCAAACTCCTGACTTTGCAGTTCTGGTAATGCCCATTCCTCATACTTCTTCCTAGCCTACCCTGATCCCATCCCAAACACATTTCAAACAAGTAAGTCATTGCTTACACTACCACATAAATTCCAATGTTCCCAATCTCACACCCCTGACTGTTGGCTCTATCTTTTCTCCTAAGACTTGGTAGCCAGATTTCCAAAGGGATATGACCAGCAGGAATGAGATGGTTTCCCTACCAATAAATCAATCAACCAACAAATATTTATTTAGTTTCTACTATATACCAGACAGGTGCTAGGTGCTAGAGATGCAAATGCAAAGAAAGAAATAAACCCTACTCATAAGTAGTACTATAAGTACATAAGAACTCATTCTAACTGGGAAGAAAATGGGCATGTAAATCAGAATTTCCAGAATGAGTATAAAGAGAAGAAATATAAATAAATATAAGGCAATTAAATGTCAGGTAGTTTGGGAGAGAGGACACACAGTTGGGAAGATCAGGAAAGGCTTCATGAAGAAGGTGATGTTTGAGCTGTGTATTAAAAGAAAGAGGGTATTTCATGAAGTGGAGGTAAAGAGGGAGTGAGTGCATTCCAAGCATATGGGAAAGTCCATGCAAAGGAGCAGAGCAGAGAGAAGGTCAGTCTGGCTGGACCACTAATTGCAGAAAGGGGAAGAACGTCCAATGAGGCTGAAAAAACAGGTTGCAGTCAGGTTGCTAAAAGCTAAAGAAAACAATTTATTTTTTATTCTAAAGGCAATAGGAAGCCATTGGAGGTGACTGATACAGTCAGTTATATGCTTAAGAAAAATTACTGCAGTTAGAGTGTATAGGACGGATTTGAAACAGGGAGACCAATTAAGACACTGTTTTGATAATCTGGAAGAGAGCTGCTGAGGGCCTGAATTAAGATGGTGTGAAGGGAGAGAAGGGGTTAGATTCAAGAGATCTTGTGGAGGTAGAAATAGAAAGATTCGGCAACAGATTAGATATGTAGGGTGAGGAAGAGTGAGGAATTGAGAATAATGTCAACAGTTTGAATCTAGAAGACTAGAAGGACAGAAATAGGGAGGTTTGAAAGAGGGGAGGGTTTAAAGGAAAATATAATAAGTTCATTTTTGGACACGGTGAATTTAAGATGTCTCTAGGACATCTACTTCCAAATGTATAATAGGTAGGGGCATGCTGGCAAATGTTTAACAACCAGCTATCTAGAGAGATGGAGGGATGTTTGTATGCCATTTTTAAAATGTTTTTTTTTATTTTGTTAACTATTTCCCAATTACATGTAAAAAATTAGCACTCATTTTAAAAAATTTTGAATTTCATATTCTCTCCTTCCCTTCCACCCCTCCCTCCAATTTGAGAAGAAAACAATTTGATATCAGTTATATATGTGTAGTCTGCACAACACACTTCAAAGTTTAATTTGTAATATTAAAAATTTCTCAATTGCTTTCTTAAATCTAAACAATCAACAAAACAATAAATCAAGTCATAATTTGTAACATTTGCTGATTTCTGAAGTGTTAATGCTCTCACTGAAAATTTCATAATCAGCTCTCTCAAATCAGTATGTGCTAGCTCCAGCTCACCCCTATCAATAGACAACTGATGGTGTGGGACTGAAAGGAAGAAAAGGATATGGGATGATCATATGCCAAGAGTGTGGGATAACTAATAGTGAGCCTAATTGCTCAAGTAATATCCACACAATGTCAACAGATTGTGAGGAAGGCCCCCAGAATGTTGGGGAACACCGTGTCAAGAAGTTAGAGGACATGGGCAAGAGTTGCCCAGTGTGAAAAGGTGTAGGCAGATTGCCATGTGTCCCCCCACTAAAGAGGTCACAAAGCCATCAGAATGTCCTCTGCATCCAGTATATGCTTCATAAGTTTGACAAAATTGGGGGAGGAGAGACGGGTAAATAGCATTCACAGTAGGTTCTTTCAGGGAAGGTCTTTACCTTCCTAAAATTCAAGTGTTAAAGAGCTTTCAATCTACCTTGGGATACAAGACTTACACACATGGAAAGTTCACAATAAGACAATGATATAGAGATAATACATAAAACATATTTAATTGCTGTATGTGTGGTACTCCAATGGCTCACTGTGATATAGAGATGACCCTGGGTTATTGAAAGTTATGCCAGCATAGTCTTAGCTTTACAAAGTTCTATCAAACACAACCCTAGCAACCAACTGTATCCTGCTATTTGAGGGCTAGCTTAGCTAAATCCAAGCCAATCCAATAAATATTTATTAAGTGTCTACTATGTGCCAGGCACTGTGCTAAGTGCTGGAGATACAATTAATAAAAACAGTCTCTGACCTCAAGAAGCTTACAATATAATGGGGTGATAATACATATAAGGAAGCAGGCAAATGAAGGGGAAGAGACATGGCTTTATCTTGTTCTGTGGAGCTGAAGCCAGACAGAGTAGCAAATGCAAAACAGAGTGGGCTGAGAGTCCAGTTTCTGCCCTCAATAAAGGAAGGTATTGGAAGGAGTTTGGTGCCCTACCCTTCAGTCTTCAAAGCAGAGGGGAGAGGAGACTGATGAGAAGTGAAGACAAAGTAAGGACAAGCATGGTGACAAGATTAGAAGTGGTGAGCTTATTCTGGGAAAGGCATTTAGTTCTTCAGAGAAGCCAATGAAAAGTGGAGCTAAATATGTAAAGGTTCCATGTGAATAGGTTGGCTAATAGGTGATGGCTCTGGCAATGCATGAAACAAAGAACATTTTTGTTGTTGTCATTCGGGCGTTTTTTAGTGGTGCGCAAGTCTTTGGGACCCCATTTGGGGTTTTCTTGGCAAAGATACTAGAGTGGCTTGCTCCAGAGGGCCAGTACTGAGCCAGTCCAGTCATGGGTAAAGTCTGGGTCAGGATTTCCCTAGGCCCCACTCCTTGTGAGGGTTCATTGTTGCTCAGGGTGATTGGCTCACCATCTCTCCTTGTTTAGCAAGGGAACAGGGCATGTTATGGAGAAGTGATCACATGTACACACAATGGAATAAAGTGCTAGGAGCTAGAATACCAGAGGTAATCACTTTTGCTATTAGTATATAAACCCTTACCTTCAGATAAATAAACGGACTGCCTAGACAGCTTCCTGCCTGGCTCATGTCTCATCATGTTCGGCCTGTGGTGCGGGCATCAGCTTGCCATTAAATTCTCCAGCTCATTGTATGGATGAGGAAACTGAGGTAAACAGGGTGAAGTGATGTGCCCAAGGTCACACAGCTAGGAAGTGTCTGAGGCCAGATTGTAACTCATGAAGATAAGTCTTCTTGATTCCAAGTCCAGTGCTCTATCCATTATGCCTAGCTGCCTTCCCCAAAGTGTTATAGACAATACTATAAATGCAGTAGAGGAAGATATGCTTGTTCATTGCACAGAGGAGTCACCTAATAAACGCTGAATGACTATGGGCTAGAATTAAAAAGCTTTTTGGAGGCCACATATCTGATGCTAAACCTTGAGATGAGGATTTGGAAAGAGAAAAATGAAGTGTTGATCAAGGTAAAGGTTGGGGAAGGAAAGTGGAACTGAGTCAGAAACTGAGCACTGCTTTGGCAGATGTCAGGTCTCTCTCTGCACCCTGGGATTTTCTGAGTGTTCAAAACAGCTCTTAAAGAATGTATACTGAAGCCTTCCATCAGCATCAGAGCCAATGCTATAACTAAGACCAAAAAGGCTAGCAAGAGATTAGTTAAGGATCTCAAGGCCTGAAATTGTCCATTTTGTCACAGGCCATAAGGACCCATTCAGGATATTTAAAAGAGACGGTAATCAGTCACAAAAAGAAAGGCTTCTCAGGCACAAGAAGAGTCTGTCATTACAATCACAGCTGGGAGCTGGAGAAGGAAATAGTGACATTCTGAAAGAAATTCAAGCTTCGACAAAATACATCTCTCAATGAACCAATACTAGCAGAATACAACTGCTTCCTATATCATCAGCAAGATACTTATTTGTTCAGACAGAAGAAGCATTATTGACATGATTGGGAAAGGCTTGAGTTTCTTTCTCTAAAATAGGTCAGGGACTTAAGAGCCTTTAAGTCACCTCCTTACTTACTTGCTAAGTTATTCCTTCCAACAACACCTGCCTATTCCTTTTTATCTTCATTCTATTTCAAAGGCAAGAGACTTATTTCTTGATTGTCTGAGGGTGTGTGTGTGTGTGTGTGTGTGTGTGTGTGTGTGTGTGTATGTGTGTGTGTGTGTGTCTAGCCAGGCTGTTCTCCTTACTGTCCCCTGCACAAACTATGCCCATGTCTACCTCTAGACCTGTGCTTATGTTGCTGCCTCCTCAGGGCTTCCTTCCTGCTCTCCACTGAATTCAATCCTGCCCATCCTTTGAGTCCCAACTCAAATCTTAGCTTCCCCAAGATGCCTTCTCTTATGATTTTAGCCCTCACGTCTTTGCATTTCTATCTATTTTACTTATACTCAGTAACACACTTGTTTTCTAATTATTTTGTGTATGAGAGTTCTATATCTCCAACTAGGTTTGAAACCAAAGGGCAGGGACCATATCTTCCAGTACTAGGCATCTACCAGGCACTTAATAAATATTTTCCTGATTGGAAAGAAAGTATCATTTCATATTATTCTCGTTTATGGCCAATTCTGTTTTCTCAAAATCTCATCAGTTCCCAGAATCAAAGAAACCTCTCTGGCCTTGTTAGTTTTATTATACTTCGCAAATTTCACTGACAACTAAATTGACTTTTGCCTGTTAAAACTGTAGAGTAGTTTGGAATGTATTACTCTCCAAACATTTTGTACTTCATTCAGTGATCTGCAAGAGAAAAACTTTAAATCCTGCCCCCAATACTTAGATGATGAGAACGTGTATGAAGTGTTTACTCAAAATATGATCTTATCTAAATCTCCACAAATACTTCACTCCAAAAGCCACACTGAAGTAATTATGCACTAAACAGAGACAGCCTTTAATATGTGCTAGCCACAGGTAATGTTTTAGGGCTTTGGGAAGACTGTGTTAATGACACTGTTTTATGAGAAGTATTTATAGAGCTCACATGTAGTTGCTTAAGATTTATGATTAAAATAATGTTTGGTTCCAGTGTAAGAAAAGGAGCCAACAGCATGACTAGTATAAACCATGCATTCGTTGACATGTAACAGATTTCAATGGACTTTGCAAATAAAGTAAGGATATTCATCTTATAGTGCTAAAGACATCAAACCAGTTTGTTTCTGCATCTTCACAAAAGCACAGAAAGTTCTCCCTGTATAAGCTCCAAGTAAATTATTCATTTCTTTGGTTAAAAACGCTAATTAGACATTTGCATTTGTTACCTCTGTAATTCATGAACCAACTAGGGCAATCTGCACTCAAAAGCTGACAATGGGCCAAAGGGAAATCAGAGTATTTTCCAAACTGATTTCTCATTAAAATATTATGAAACTGACATTTTCTCAAATGACAAGACATCCTTGAAGGTGTGCATAAAGAAGAACCTTAAATAAAATCAATACTCCCTTGAGAAAACAAAATGGTGTTTGGGTTATACTTTTATTTCAGGAGGCTCAAGCAGTTTGCCAACACTGAGGTCTCTTTTGAAGCTATTTTATACTGAAGGTGTGTTTTGTTCAGACCAGGTTAGACTGGGAGAGTTTTGCCTCCCTAGAGAGAGCAAATAAAAACAGAGTTGTTTACCCTAGCAGCTCCAGCCTAGCCTGAAGTAGGATCTTGGCTCCCATAGTCATGTTAGTGAACCTTCAAGGAAGCTGTCTGGGAGAGAGAGAGAGTGAGCTGGGATAGGGTAAGTGGTGTCTGCCTATTTCCTTTCTGTTATGGAAGCTATGGCAATGCCTGGCAGGCTTCAACTGTTAAACACATGCTAAGGATAGATCTTCTCTCTAAGAGAAAAAAAAGATGGGGAATAAGAAAATTTGTTTCTGAGGCTGTGCTGAAATTGATTCTGAGCAATTTCACTGGGGGCACGTCCTGCAATGCACACGGTGAATGAAAGGAAGAGAAGAAGAGGGAAAGCTATTTGAAGATCTCCCAGAGCCTCTCCATTCCTTTGGCCCACCACCTGTATTGCCTCTTTCTTCCCTTTCATTATTTTTCCTCCCCACCTTTACTTCCAGTGATAAATTACCTGAAAAGCAACATCACTAATTACCCTAATGCAAAAGATCCTCTTCATTTTAGTAGGAAGTCAGTATGTAAGCAGCTCATTATGCTGTTCACAAGGTGTTTAAAGCCTAGGAAGACACTGAGCTAACACACTAAGATCAGTTCTCCAGGAGGGAAATAAAGTACCTTAAAGGCTAAAAAATGTTCATCCTTTTTTCATGGTTATTCAGGAACTCTACAAGAGATCTACAAGAACCATGAGGAATTCAAATCAGATAAAAGAGATGAAATTTTGAAATTCTTCAAACTATGGACCTACTACAGAGAGTAAAGAGGGTTCTAAGGATGCCTTTAAAACGTAATTCATTATTTATAGCTATTATTGACTTTTCTGATACACACATCTTCAACAGTCTTTAATTAAGAAGGAACTGGGGCATCCTGACATTATGCCTTACAATTTTGTCACACCATGAAACTTGTGATGCTAGACATCAGCATTCTGAAAGAGAGAGAAATCAGACTGCTACCACTTTTCTGAGGCCTAGTTTCAATTATTCAAAAGTTGTGTTAGAATGTTAATGATAACATGTTATGACAACAGATTAACTTAAAACTATTTAGGTGGCAATTCTTGTTTAATAGTTCACAAATGCATAATTTTATTGGGGTGTATATTCCCTCCAATAATGCAAATTTTAGCTGCTCCATGCCTTAAGTGACAGTTTTATGAGATGCCATGAGTAAAGACATCATTCCTTGGTAGCCAACACTCTGTTGATAAACCTTTTCCAACTCTGCTAGGTAGGCCCTCAGACCACAGTTCATCACCCAGCTTCTATAAAAGCCTTCCTAGATGGGAAGGACCTGTCCAAATCAGCTTTGTGTTAGCTTAGGCTTTGAGAACTGAAGGATGACTTCCCAACACAGTAGAGGAGGACTTTAGAGGAGAAAGTAGCATTTCACATGGCTACAAATATAGTAGTAAGGAACAATGTGGCCAGGAATTTCAATCTGTAAGACTACATTACAGTGGGGCCAAGACAACTGCAAAGAATCTTGGAGACAGGAATTCTGTAGCTGAAATCTAGCCTGTTGGGTGACATCCCCCTGAAGGTACTAGAACTAACTGCAAAAAAAGACTGATAAAGAATTTTGATATATGAAACAGGACCTGAAAGTCAGACAATCAAGGGCAATATGCTTCCAATCTCAGTTTCTCTACCCCTAGACTCCTCTTATTAGAAAGAAGGCAATTGGGCCGTAGAATCAAGGGAGGATCCACTTTCACTATGTCACAGGGGCTCTTAGCCTTTTATGTGACACACTTGCCTCTGCAGCCTGGTGAAGTCTGTAGACCCTTCCTTAAAAGAATGTTGGTTGTTTTTTTTTCAATTTAAATTGCAATTGAAGGAAATACTAAGTGTTAGTTGGATGTTCAAGAAAATTAGAATGTAATTTTTAATATTAAATTTTATGTTTATTTTTAGTTTACATCATTCATTTCCACAAGATTTTGAGTTACAAATTTTCTCCCCGTCTTTCCCTTTCCCACCACCCCAAAACAGCAATACCACTGTATACCCCCTTCCTCAATCCACTCTCTCCTATATCCTCCCCTATCTTCCCTCTGACTTTCTAGTAGGTCAAGATGGATCTCTATACCCCAGTGCCTGTATATCTTATTTCCCAGTTGCATGTAAAAAATATTATATTTTTTAATATTTGATTTTCAAACTTTGAATTCCAGATTCTTCCCCTTCCTCCCTCATCACCCACCCTTACTGGGAAGATAAGCAATTCAATATGAATTGTACACGTGTAGCTATGCAAAACATTTCCATAGTGGATATATTGTGAAAGACTGAATATATTTCCCTCCATCCTATCCTGCCCCCCCAACTTGTTCTATTCTCTATTTTGACCCTGTTCCTTTTCAAAAGTGTGTGCTTCTAACTTCCCTCCCCCCAACTTGCCCTCCCCTCCATCATTCCACCTCTCATCCCATTCCTCCCTACTCTCCTGTAGGGTGAGATACCCTATTTAGTGTGTATGTCATTCCCTCCCTAAGCCAAATTCAATAAGAGTAAGGTTGACCCGTCCCTTTTGCCTTCCTATTCTTCCCCTCCATTGTAACAGTTTTCCTTTGCCTCTTCTTTGTGAGATAATTTACCCCATTCTGTCTCTCCCCATTTCCTCTCATTATATTCCTCTCACCTCTCAATTTCACCTTTTAAATATCATCCCTTCCTATTCAATCGATCCTGTGCCCTCTATGTATACCTGTACACATATGTATTCATATGCACATATACCCTCCTATATAGAAATATACATATATATATATATAAATATATATATATATTTCCTTCAACTATTCTCACATTGAGAAAAGTTTCATAAGTTACAATTATCATTTTTCCATGTAGGAATGTAAATAGTTCAACTTTGATAAGTTCCTTATGATTTCTTTTCCCTGTTTACCTTCTCCTGCTTCTTTTGCTTCTTGTATCTGAATGTCAAATTTTCTATTCAACTCTGGTTTTTTCATCAAGAATTCTTGAAAGTCCTCTATTTCTTTGAATGACCATATTTCCCCCTGAAATATGATACTCAGTTTTGCTGAGTAAGTTATTCTTGGTTTTAATCCCACTTCCTTTGACCTCTGGAACATTATATTCCTAGCCCTTCAATCCCTCAATGTGGAAACTACCAGATCCTGTGTTATCCTGATTGTGTTTCCACAATATTCAAATTGTTTCTTCTTGGCTGCTTGTAATATTTCCTCCTTGATCAGGGAACTCTGGAATCTGGCTATAATATTCCTGGGAGTTTTCTTTTGGGATCTTTTTCAAGAGGTGATCGGTAGATTCGTACAATCTCTATTTTGCCTTCTAGTTCTAAAACATCAGGGCAATTTTCCTTGAGAATTTCTTGAAGGATGAATTCTAGGTTCTTTTTTATCTTGGCTTTCAGGTAGTCTAGTCATTTTAAAATTATCTCTCCTGTATCTATTTTCCAAGTCCATGTTTTTTCCAATGAGAAATTTCACATTGCCTTCTATTTTTTCATTTGTTTGGATCTGTTTAATAGTATCTTGATTTCTCATAAAGTCACTATTTTCCATTTGCTCCAATCTAATTCTGAAGAAATTATTCTCTTCAGAGAGCTTTTGATATTCTTTTTCATTAGGCAAATTCGACTTTTTAAGGCATTCTTCTCCTCACTGGCTTTTTGAGCCTCTTTTGCCATTTGAGTTAGTCTATTTTTTAAGGTGTTATTTTCTTCACTCAGGTTGTTGACTCTCTTTTCATGATTTTCTTGCATCATTCTCATTTCTCTTCCCAATTTTTCCTCCACTTCTCTTATTTGGTTTCCAAAATCCTTCTTAAGCTCCTCTATGGCCTGTAACCAATTCATATTTTTCTTGGAAACTTTTGGTACAGGGATTCTGACTTTATTGTCTTCCTCCTGTTCCATGCATTTTTCCTTTTGGTCCCCAAAATAGGAATCTAAAGTCAGATTGCTGAGCTTGCTTTGCTTCCTTTGCTTTGCTTGCTCACGTTGCCACTCAATTACTTGACTTTTGAGCTCTTTTGCCACAGTAGAACTCTGCTTCCAGAGAGGAGAGCTTTGTTCCAAATTGCTGGGGTTTTTACAGCTGCAGGAACGATTAGTTGGCTGCCCTCTCTGAAGCCTCTACTGGCTCTGGCACCTGATCACACACCCCAGGGCCTCCACCCTAAGACAGCAATCCAGATCCAAGCAGTTTAAAACAAGAACAATTACCCTCTGAATGGTCACTTGGTCTGCCTGTGATCTGCAGGCCAGGAGCTCTGAAGCAGCCACATGGTGGCCACTGCCACACCTCATCCACTTCTCCTCCAGGGAAAGAGGCCAGACCACACTCCCAGACCCCCATTCCCAAAGTTCACACTGACCTCTCCCTTTGTCTTTGGCATTTAATAATTCTGGAATAATTCTGGAAACCACTGCAGCTGCTGGTGATCCACTCTCACAAAGTCCCTCCAGCTGTGGCTGATCGGGGCTGCCCTGAGGCTAAAATATTGCACTCATGCAGAGCTGGGCTTGGCTCCCAGAACACTGTGATGGACCCTTCTTGCTGGCCTGCCAAGCTGCCTTCAGTGGGAGATTTGTTTCTCTTTTTCACTTTGTGGGTTCTGTAGCTCTACAGTTTGTTTAGTCATATTTTATAGGTATTTGAGGCGGTTATGGGGGGAGCACATGGAATTTTCCTGTTTCTATGCCGCCATGTTGGCTTGCCCCACCCCCCCACCCCCATGTAATTTTTCTTCCCATCCAAATCAAGGTACCCTCTGAAATTGATCCACGGATCTCAGGTTAAGAAGCCATGGCTTATCATGAATCACATGAGCAAAAGAGAAAGAATGGGAACCACTCAATGGGAAGAGATATGGTAGAATCCAGCATGTAAGTAGAGGCTATTGTACTGACTGATGGAATTACATTAACAAACAGAGGTTAAGTGACTTGCCCAAGGATCCACAGCTAGTAAATATATGGGACCTGATTCAAACTCAGGTCTTCTTGATTTTAGATCCAGCACTTCATTTCCTGCTCTGTCATCTACAGGTGAATTCATCCCACTTACATTCACAGTTATGATTATTAACTATATTTTCCTCCATCTCTCTCTTATTCTCATCCCTCCCTTCTCTACCTAAAATCATGTGGTGAAAGAGAAGTTTGGTTAATACCTCTGTTCTATAAACAATGCCATCTGCTCCCACTCCATTGCCTCTCTTCTCTTCACTTTGCTTTGTCCCCCAATCACAGGTCTTTCCTGTTTCAGTCTTTCCTTTTGATATTCCTTTACACTCCTGCCCCCAGTGTCAGAGTTTGTTTTCTTTTTTTGTTTGTTTGTTTTTTTTGCTTTTTGGAGGGCAATTGGGGTTAAGTAACTTGCCTAAGGTCACACGCAGGGTTTGTTTTGCTTAAGACTACTTTCTCTCCAAACCTGTCTTCTCTCTTAACAGCCCTGTCCCTATCCCTGCTGAGCTTTCTCTTTTCCAGGCTGAATATGTCCAGTTCCTTCAACCAATAAATGATATGGACTCATGGCCCTTCACCATCCTGACTGCCATCCTCTGGACACTTTCTGGCTTGTCCTTATCCTTCTTAGACCAGGGTACCCAGAAGTGAACATAATATTCTACATGAGATTTGACAAGGGCAAGGTACAATGAAACCTTCAGTGGGAGTAACTTTCCTATTACTAGAAACAATACTTTTCTTAATGCAACCCAAGATCATATGAATTATTTGTCTGCCACTTCCTAAAGCTGATTCAAATTGAGCTTGCAGTACACTAAAATGTCCAGAATCTTTATAGAATAACTGCTATCTAACTATGCCTCTCTCATCTTATAACTGTAGAGTTAATTGGAGGTTTTTTTGGTGGTGTTGTTACTCAAGCATGATACTTTTATCCCTAGCTTATCAGATTCAGCCCAGTATTCTAGCCTCTCAAAATCCTTTTGGATACCAACTATTCCTCCCAGCTTAGTGTTATCTGCAAATTTGATGAGCATACTAATTCTTTATCCAAGTCAGTAATAAAAATTGTGTTTTATCACAACAGGGTCAAGCATAGATCCCTGCGATATTCCACTGGAGACCTCTTGCCACATTGACATTGGACTATTGAGTCTGGCCAACCAATTATTTCTGAAACCATCTCATTATTAATTACTATAAAATTTATGTTTGTAATCTAATATATTGATCAATTATTAATGAATAATTAATCTAAGTATTATCATCTAATCTAAAACTCTTCCTCTTCTCCAAAAGAATAGTATAAAGTATTTTATTAAAACCTTTGCTAAAAACCTAGAGAAACTCTATCTACAGCTTTCTCATTATCTACTAGTTTAGTAAACCTGTCACAAAAGAAAATGGGTTTAGTCTGACATGACCTGTTCTTGATGAAGCTATGTTAGTGTTTGTAATCACTGCTTCCCTATCTAGATACCAATCTCTTCTGTGATATGTTCAAAATTTCCCCGGGAATCAAAGTCAAAATTACTGGTATACATTTTACAGACTTTGTCCTTTTCCTTTTTTGAAAATTAGAACATTTGTTTTCCTCTAATATTATGCTACCCCTTCTATTTTCCATTATCTTTCATGTATCAGTAATGGGGATTCAACCAACCAGCTCTTTCAGGACCTATATGGACCAGGCACCTTTGAATTTATCCAAGGCAGCAAGATGCTCTCTTACTATCTTCTTACTTATCTTGGACATAATCTCCTCCTTGTTCTCCTCTTCAGAGAGAACAGGAAAAAAATAAGAAGTGAGCAGTTCCATCTGCTCTCTGTTGTTGGTTACTACCATCCCATCAACCCCAAGCAGAGGCCCAAGTCTGATTTTGATCTTTCTTTCTCTCGAAAAGGAGCTTTTAGAAAACCCACAACAAAAACATTTTATTGTCCTTATTTCCCTTTGTTAGCCTAAACTTATTCTGAACTTTAGCATTTCCTGTACTACTGTTACAGGACCATGAAACCTTCTGTTCATCCTCTCTTTTCTGGTCTTGCTTCCATCTTCCAAATATCTCTTTTTCAAAGCTAAACTACTTGGTGAGTTCCCTGTGAATCTACATCAATCTCTTTAGATGATTCCCATTTTTCCTCTTCTATGGAAACATTTCCCTTGATATCTTTAGAATTCTTTCTTATGCAATTCCCATCAGTTTTAGGCTGTATTCCCAAGTTGCATTTTACTCCATGGCCTACTATCTGTCTTTCCTCTTAACCTTTTAAAAGCTACTTTCCTGAAATCTAGGTTATGTATCAGACTATCCCTGGATTTCCTTTCCTCCTCTATCGCAAACTCTATCACTTTTCCTTGGAGATCCAATTGTCCACCCCAGCAACCATTTCCCCTCTGCTAATGAATCAGACCCAGAACAGAACTTCCCCTTGTTTAATTTCCATGATTCTGAAAAGGCAAGCTTTTCAAACCAAGAATAAAAACAGCCTTATTAATAGTTTCTTTGGATGCCTGAAATGTGTTAACACAAAATTTTTAAAAGCTACAAAAGCAAAAGAAAACACACTTAAGACACAAATACAATTATCTTTAAAATAACTGTTTTAACAAAAAATTTTCAATAACTGCATAATGGTCCTGGTCCCATAGCTAAGAAATTATTAATATGAGTATATGGATTCATTGCACTGAAGAAATGTTAAATACCTCTCTGTTATATAAATAAACCCAAAGCACAGAGGTAGGAAGAAAAACATTGCTTTTTAACTATTACTAGAATTAAGGCAAGGAAGACAATTTATAACAAGCCTATTGTGAAATAAGTATGGTAATAAATTCTCCTGATGCATGGAGCCATCTTTTTTACACATGTCAGAGCAATATCAAACAAAGATCTTATTGAGGTCTTTGAGCAGGTGGGAAGGAAATATCGAATTGGCGGTACTGTACCACGGGCAAGAACTGGTTTGGGAATCCTGGCGTGAAATAAGCCCAAAGGCTGCTACTGGATACAAATGAAAAAGAAATTAAATCCGGAAATAAGTTTATGAACAGTGTTCAGAGCTGTTTAAACATTGGCCAACCTACTAACAATCCATTTTATTGCTTCCAACACAGAACAGCACTCTTCCAGGAAAAAAGCCTGCCACATATTCTATGATTCACTAGGTCTGCCAATGGAAAACACCATCTAAAATAATATGGTCTCATTTTCCAGTAAGTGCATCAAAAGAACAGCCACCCTTATAGATATGCAAAGCCAAGTGCTCTTTGGCATTTCTAGTGCTAGCAAAGGTCATGACACAAGAATTAGAAAAATGCCCAGTACCAAGCACAGGAAAGAATGAAGATAGAGCAGTGCTCCAAATACAATTAAGTACAATGATCAGCTGGTAAGCATCCTGACTGTGGCATTTTCACCTCTACGGAGATATAAAAGTCAAAGACATGGTTGTTGACCTTAATGAGCTATCACTGACTTTCTGAGGTATGGGCGGAAGGGTTAGTGAAACACCTTGTGTGAAAGATTCCATTGGAATCTGTGGTTCTCCCAATTCAAGAAATTTATAATTTATAATATTCCCTTAGGTTGGGATATTACAACCAACTAAAAAGAGGAAGCATTTCACATTTACCCTTTGGACTAGATATCATAATCTACTTATCATCATATAATTATATAGATAATGCAACTGTATAGTGCTTTACAGGATATAAAATGCTTTTACATATTATAAATGTTAGAGACAGGTAAGTGGTACAGTAAATAGAGCATCAGGCCTGGAGTCAGGAAGACCTGAGTTCAAATCCAGCCTCAGACACTTAACTAGCTGTGTGACCCTGAACAAGCCACTTAACCTCTGTTGGCCTCAGTTTCCTCAGCTGTAAATTGGGAATAATAAACAGCACCAACTCCCGCCCCAGTTGTTGTGAGGACCAAATGAGATAATTATGAGGTATTTAGCACTGTGCCTGGCACATAATAAATGTTATATAAATTCTAGTTATTATTGTTATTATCTCATTTGGCTCTCTTGTTTAATCTGCCAGATAATGTCATCCTTTAACCACAAATTCAGCTTTCTCTGTTCCCATTCCTTCGAATATCCTTTGGTTACTCAAAGCAATTTGTCAGTATTGCCTCATATGCTAGACTTTTCCCTACTTCCTCTCTATCCATCCAAATTTACTCATCCTTTGTCCCATTTCATCATGACTCTTATTTTTTATTAGGCATATGATGGACAATAAATAGTTAATTACATTAATTGTAAATATATTAATAAATTTGTTCATCTTATAACTTGTTCATCTTATAACACAATAACTCAATCTTCTATCTACAGATCTTCAGAAGAGTCTTAAAGCAGTAACAGGTTGGTGAGGATAGCTTTTGGGTGGGTAGTGTCAGTGCCCCTCAAGTCACATACCATACAGGTTGCTGCCAACTTAGTCTACAAGGACCCTGCAGAGACAAAAAAAATAAAAATCAAGAGACCAAGAGACCAAGGACTGAAATTCCCTAGCGAGGATGATTAACAGGAGGGTTAACCAATCCTGCCAGACCAACTTCATCCTTCTGGGGACTAAGTTTCTTTCTCTGTAGCAAGATGATGTCTGACTAGAGGATTCTTAAGTCCTTTTTTGCCATAGCATTCTATTAGTCTATGACTAATTTATTCCTATAAATCATTGATATTACATTACACTTTCAGAAGCCCCTCTCCAGCCCCAGTCCATCAGCACTCACTAACTCTGACTTTGAAGTAGGACACTGAAGACAGATGAAATCATGGTAGGTTACTAAGCATTTGTCAAGTGGATTTCCACTCATGGCAAAAAATTATCTGATTAGCACTGATGTGAAATCATTCACAACAATCGCTAAGGTGGTCCATGTAATCTCTACTTTTCACAAGGGACATTTAAGTATGAGAAAGTTCTATTATTTAGCTAAAGATACAAAATTAATAGAGATTTCTCTTGTTTTCTTTTTTCATCTGGGCAACATCCCAAACTCCCTGTCTTCACACACAAACTTGGTATCTCCAGAGTATCTAAGAGTTCCTTAGTAGAAAAATAATGATAGAATTTCAAAGTTGGAAGGAATTCTAGAGTCCAAAACCATCATTTTCATAAACAGAAACTCAGGTCCAGAGAGCTGTGTGCCTGAGGTTAAAGAGTTAATTGGATTTTTATCTGGAGGCCATGCATATATTAAATTACCTGGCAAATCTGACCTATGCTAAAATAGCATGGAGAAGCAAAACATGGCATAGAGGAGAAAAGAAGCACTGTAATTGGTTCTTTGTTTGCCAGGCTAAGTTGATCCATGGGTCGGTCAATTATGGACTTCTTTTCAACACTTTGTTTTTGTTTTAAAAAGATAATGTTACTTCTCTGTTATTTCTAGCTTTGTTGCGCTGCCCAGTAATATCACTATACCCAAAAGTTTCTAGAGCCACTAAGCTGGTTTGATCATGATGGTTAGTATTTTAATCTCTCATTCCAGTCACTAAAGCAAAAGAAATGAGCCCGCCTGTTATTTTCTGCATATATTATCAAATAAAAGAATCCATAAAGTTAAATTTAAAAGTCTAGGCCATTAACTCACCTACAAATCAGTTGACAATAAAAGAAAAAATAACACCAGAACTAAACAGCTTTTCTATATGTGAATTCCTTCCATGACTCACAATTCAAAGTCTTCATAGGGTAGATTTCCATGGATTCTGTTAAGGGCTGAGTGAACCTCAAAAGGCTCAGGAATCAGGCAAAAGCCTGTGGCCACTTACCAAAATCCCTCTGTCCTCGATCTTTGACATTGGATGCCCTCAAAGGATTTCCAATCTTTTTTTCTTTGAAGAAGACAGAAATACTAAGATGAGACACTCTGTAGTATTTGGAGAATTACTAGTTGAACTCCAATCAGAAAGCAAGAAGAAAAAAAAATTGGACAACACAGTTTGATATTAGAGAAAAAGGATGAATTTGGGTCTTTCGAGATATATAGTTTGTCCCTCTCAACTCTTCACACTGTCAGTATTATGTTAAATTTTAGGGCACAACAAACATTTTTAGTTTCTGTCCAAAAGTGAGACCCTTTCATTTTGCTGAGTATGCCATTCCTAAAATAATCCACAGGGTCCATCTGTTACAAATCCATTGTAAAACAGTCTTCTCCAAATCTGGCTCTGCTTAGTACATATATGACAGCATGATGTTAAGGATAAGCACTGAGAATATCTGGGTTCTAGCCCCACTCCCAATACCTGCTATATTCTGTATGTCATACATAACCTTAGACAATTCATTTACCCCTTCCTGGGCCTCAGGTTCCACATCAGCAGAATGATGGGTTTGGACTAGATGATCTGCAGGGTTCCTTTCAGATCTGACATTTTATGGTGGCTTTTTCTCCATTCGGATTTCATGATGACCATGAAAGGAACATTTACATAGTTTTTTTAAGGTTTGTGAAGTTCTTCACAAGTATTACCACATTGAAACCTCACAACAACCCTATTATGTACATACTAAAGATAGTATTAGCACTATTTTACAAATTAGATGAGGAAACTGAGACTCAAGAGGTTAAGTGACTGGCCTATAATCATACAGCTTGTAAGTGGCAGAAGCAGGATTTCCTCTCAAATCTTCCTCGCTCTAAAAATCAGCACTTATTCTGACAAACGCTGATAGGAAGATCTCTCTCTCTCTCTCTCTCTCTCTCTCTCTCTCTCTCTCTCTGTATATATGTGTGTGTGTGTGTGTGTGTGTGTGTGTGTGTGTGTGTGTGTGTGTGTGTATTATATATGTATATGTGTATATGTATATAATGCATATTTAGGACAGATATATAGATGTATACATATGCATATATGTGCTTAAAATTAATTAGAAATCTAATACTAGTATGGCAGCACCTAGCCTGTAATTGTTGTTTAAAACCATTGGGTGACCTGATTCTCCCATTCCAGCTGGATGAAATCCAGCCTGCCCTTTGGAGGTATTTGATTAGCACTGATGTGCTAATCCATTGGCTATTTCTCAAGACAAGCTGTTGCCACTGTAGCCACCATTAATCCCGAGTTTGGAGAATCAGCATGGCTTATTTATTAATACTGTCTGCATATAATAAAAAATAAGCTTAGTCTCAAAGAAGAAATATGAGAAGACACCTCTCCCAAACTCTCTGGCAGACGTGGGAAGCCCACAGGTATGGAACAATGGATATGCTATTAAATTTGTTCAGTGTATTGACAAGTTTTACTCATGTTTTTCCTCTTTTATCTCCTTTATTTTCATTTTTTATGAAAAATCATTTGTTGTAAGGGATGGCTTTCATGAAGTGAAGGAAAGTGATATGGGGATATGTAAAAACAAAAGATATCAATAAAATCTATTTTAAGAGAATTTCGCTTTATATCATTCAAAAGATATAACATGATCATCTACATTTGAATAAAGTAAGCAAAACTAATGATAATACTGCATTTACTTTCCAAATGATAAAGAGCAGGTGATCAAGGTTCATGATGAAAATTATCTAGAACACAGACCATGCAACAAAAGAACAAAGCAACATGTGTGTGTATGTATATATACATGGTTATATGTGTATATAAATAATTTGGCTAAGCAGTGGATAAGTGGGATACAATAATCTACAAATAATTAGAATGAAGGAAAGAGAGGGATTTCTTAGCATTGGAAAAAGTAGTGTGGTTTGGAAGAATCAAAGGGATTTTAAAAATTGTATAATGTAGGTTGCCAGGAAAAACATTTATATAGAGAGAATTATCCATTTACAGAATAAATATTACAAAGGATATAAAAGAAGTAGAATACTTGGGGTTAACTGAAACTAAATTGCCAAAAATAGTATTATATAAGGTAGACAACAATTAAGCAAAGCCAGGCTCCTGTAAATAAACCTCTTGTCAATTACATGTCACATACTTATTCTTCCTTTTTTTTAACAAATTCTGATCTTAGCTCTGAAGATATGGCATGAAATTATAAAGATTAATTTCCCCAAAAGGAGAGCAAAACAGCCCAGCAAACACCTTAGCCATCAAACATCTGACACTTCTGTGGAACTGAGAGTGGTGGCAAAAAAGGTGTGTTACAATATAAACACATGTATAAACTTTTACGGAGGCTGAGGAATAATTTTGAGTAGCAGCACCTCCTAAAGCAAAGAGGTGGAAGGTCTGTAAGTGTAGAACAGTGCACATGATGTTTCTTTAATGTTTTGAGCTTCAGTCATTCCATCTGTAAAAAGGAAATAATAATACCTGAGGTGCCTACCTCGCAGGATTATTGCAAGGTTCAAATAAAATGATGAATGTAAAGAACTTGGCAAATCTTAAAACCTATTTTAAAAAGCCGTGATTGTTATTATGAAGAGGTAACATGAGATTAGAACTCCCAGCTCAGAGCAGCCACACTGGAGTATGTACGTTGAGCAGCTCCTGTGAAGCAATAGGGTAATACACTTGCTAAGCTTAACTTATTAAATCTGATAGGAAAAAAGGGGCAATTTGCAAAAATAATAAAGCTTTTCTTTGTACTTGGGCAGGCTGTCTGCCAATGGGCACATAGTCCAGCCATTAAAAATGGTCCATTCCTATATACCATAATGCCATAAGCAATAAACTTTTGGGCAAGGAAGAGATAAGAAAGCATTATATTAGATTACATTTATTTAAGACCTAAGAATTACAATGCATGTCCATATACACTATCTCATGGGATTCCCATGACAACGAGGTAGGCAGCAAAAGAATTATTATGGCTATTTTACAAATAAAGAAACTGAGGTTCAGAGATAACATGCCTTTCCCAAGGGCAATACAGTTAGCAAATGACAAAGCTGAGATTCAAATTCATATCTTCTAGCTGTAAATCCAGTGCTCAGATCGATTTGACAGATTTTTAAAAAGTCATTGATCTCTCCCCAAATTAAAAGTGTTACTTATGTCCCTCTAAATCTCAATATTCACTTCTAGTGTGTTCTGCATTACTAAAATATAAAAACAAGTGTTACCTTCAACACATAGCACAGTGCCCAATGCACCTGTGTTTAATAAATATATTTCATTAAAGTATTTCCATACTTCAATTAATCCAATTCTCTCAAATCATCATCAAAGCCTACAGTTGGTTTGCCAACAGAATTTATCACTCTCTACCTCATCTCCTTTGGCTTCTAGACATATTGCACACTGGGAGAGACAGCCAGACCTAATGCACCTTATCACTAATTCTAACGGTTGCCATTTACCTTATAATATTTAATACTAGAGCAGTTGTTTGCTACAGTTAAAATAATAAAACTGAATAATAATAATAAATAATTGAGACTGTAATTTCACAAGAAGTGTTGATTCACATGGAAATGTCACCTTCCATTTCAATTTATGCAGAGCTTAAGTAAAGAGTGAGGCTAGATTTAATAAAGTTAAATTAACTATTCACATACAAATCTAGTTCCTGCATACGCAAATAGAGAGTGTGGCAGCCTCATGTCATGGGGTTGGAGTGAGGAACACTGCAGGATCAAATTCTCTGACATGATTTGCAAGGTCCTAGGAAAGCCATTTAATCTCCATGTGCCTTAGAGACATAAACTCCCTAACACTCTTTAAATGAGATTTCAGTTTTATCATGCCCAAGTAATTGTTCCAAAATAATAACTGGTCTTTCACTTGGCATGAAGAAATTTATAACTTTCCTTTCCCCCACCTTCTTTTAATGTTTAAATGCAATATATGAAATTTATACATTGGGT
Source organism: Gymnobelideus leadbeateri (assembly GCA_011680675.1). Lineage (NCBI taxonomy): Eukaryota > Metazoa > Chordata > Mammalia > Diprotodontia > Petauridae > Gymnobelideus > Gymnobelideus leadbeateri. Next base: position 34,529 of record WOXC01012005.1, read on the forward strand.
AAAGATACAGTGCAACTGACAATTAAATCTCTAGGGCTCCTTCTAGTCCTAAAATTCTATGATTACAAGTTTCATCTCCCTTAATTTTAAGTTAATTTCTCATTAGATAGATAGATATAGATATAGTATATCAAATATACTTTTCATAGTATACTGTAGCACTCATGTTTACTGAAGTTCCATAAAAATCAACCACCAGAATTTTTCAGTGCCTTCCTCTCCCTATATTTTATATACCCAATAGAATAACACAGATCATTAAAATGAGACATTTGATCACAAATGACAACAGATATTTCCCTTAAAGGGTACCTCTTGTTTGCAGCCACAGTACGCTAACAGTTTGCAGGTGCTAAATTACATACTCTAATAATGTTCACGCAATTGGCCAATGGCTGATTCAGTCAGCCATATGTCCCCATTCCCTCTCTCCCCCCAAAAAGGAGGGCTTGCTGCTTCATTGTACACAGTTGGTTCATTGTAGAGCGATTGGCACAATCATGCACCTGCAAATAATTGCCAGCCCAAACACTAAGTGCATAAAAATGGAGGTCGCTCTTGAAAATGGTCATCCTAAAAATATAGCACAGTAGGAGAGCAGATGTTCAATGTCCTGGAAAAGAAAAGCTTGAGGAAATGTGGGAAAGGAGAGAAAGAGAAGGGAGAAAGGAAAGGAGGAAGAGAGGGAGGGAACCTACACTCTCCAAATTCAGAGAGTCAAAAAAATAACACTGTCCTGATTAAGAATCTCATCTCCTCCTCAAATCAAGGAAATTAAAGACATTTTAGAAACTTTCCCTTGCTGGGGCAAAAGTAACTGAGGCCAAATTTCACAGTTCAAACCTAACAAAGCCAAGCTAATATAAACTGAGTGACAGCAAAGTCAAAGTTTCCTGATATATTTATGGCCCCTCTCTTTGATCAACTTAAAGCCTTCTTTGTTTAATCATGCCAAGCACACTTATCCATCATAGCAGTAGGCTCCAATATGGCTCTCTCCTCTGGCCTATAAAGGACTTAGCTGTCAATGGTTGAAACCACAGTAATTAGTTGAATTAATGCTTCTTGCCTGAAATGAACTACAGTTCTGCTTTTCGGGAGGCACTGGAACCAACACTTTCTCTAGAGACCGTACATGTAGCACTGACTGTTAAATCATTACTGAGACCTCATGAATTCCAGAGCCAATAACTGTGAATTTCCCACTGAGATGAACTCAGACATCTAAAGATACCTTTGGCCCTGCAGCATAAAAATCAAGCCATCACAATGGTTTTCCCCTATGTTTGGTCAGACAATGCCTGGTGAGTGAATATATATATATATATATATATATATATATATATATATATATATATATATATACACACACACACACACACACACACACACACATACACATACACACACATCTATATATACATACACATATATATATATACACACACACACACACATATATATATATATATATATACATACATATATAAATGTATGCTTGATAAGAAGGCAGTGATTCCACAAATTTTAGAACCAAACGCTAGTACAAGCTGGTTTTACTTTAAGAAAACTCAATATAGAAAATTCCTAGCTTACAAAAGATTTGCAATTCAATAATTCAACATTAATCCAAATGTATTCTTTGCAATACCAAAGGGCTGCCGCCAGTGTAGCCTTTAAACAGGCAGTGCAGAGTGAAGAGAGCAAGAACCCTGGATGTGGTGCTAGGAAAAAGCCGTATAGCCCTGGGCAAGTTACTTAACCTTGCTCAGCCTTGGTTTTCTCCCATTTAAAATTATGATACTTCCCAAGGCTTTCATGAGGATCCAATGAGATCATCTTGCAATCATCTTGTATCAGTGATGATTATTATTATTATTAATTAAATAACTAATTACTCACATGTATTTCAAACAGAATTTGATTTACCAAAAAGAAAAGTTGCTGATTTTTCCAGAACTCCATGACCCAGAAAGGGTCACTTGCACAAATGCATAAACCTTTGGCAGAAGCCATGCATTTCTGCTTCTTCCACCTTTTCACTTCACAGGATTGTTGTAAGGCTTCAGTGAAACTCAGTATGTAAAGTGCTTTGCCAGCCCTATTATCTGTTGTTATAATGCTATGTCTCACTACTATACAGCAACATTGCTAAATTACCCCTCAAAAGCAAAATGCATCCCTCAAAGATTCAGCAACACAGCTCAAAAAAATCACAAGCAATCATCACTCCCATTGTGATGGTATTTGGAGGATTGTGAAGGGCTTTCCTTACAAAGGCCCTGTGAAGGAGGTGGAATAGTTATCACTCCCCCAGCATAACAGATAAGTAAACTGAGGTTCAGAGAAGTAAAGTGCCTTTCTCATTGTCCTACCACTAAGGGGAATGTGGAGCAGATGTTCTTTCTGCTGTGCCATGCTGGAATGCTGTTAAACATTTAGGCTTTTCCACAAAATGTTAGTGGAGAGCCAGTAGGAATATGCCACTTCCATAGGCCTTCCTTTGAACAAATCCTAATTGCAGGATATCTTGAATTTTGAAACCAAAACATTCACTTGTTAAATCTACTGAAAGGCATCATTTGATATAGGTTATAAATCAACTGTCCTTAATGGGCAGGAGCTCCTCACAGCCATCCAAATAACTTTTAAGGGCCACCTAAATATGTACCTCATCTTGGACATGGCTCCAACCATACTAATCCTTACTTTTCTAGAAGTCAAATAAAAGAGAGTGAGCAGTCTGAATAAAAACCTGAACCTTCAGTATATTTTGGCAAGAGAGAGAGGAGGAATACTTTTGTAACTTCTCTCAGCTAAGTCCTTTTTAGGGGCTCCTAAGTTGGGGGTACTAGGTTAGCACTTGCCCAGTGTCAATTCCTGAGGTACTTCTCAAATGGCTATCATTGTGTCCATCCATACTTGGATGGACAGTTGGATTGACTTAGGATAACAAGCATTTATGTTTTTATGAAATACATTCAAAATATCTAAAAAATGGTCCAAAGTTGTAATGTCAGTATTTTGATCTTTGTACCATGAAATCCAATGATAATATCTGTTAATTAAACTATTTAACTGCCTCTAAATTGAGGCAGACAGATATAGATATAGTATATCAAATATACTTTTCATAGTATACTGTAGCATCCATGTTTACTGAAGTTCAATAAAAATCAACCACCAGAATTTTTCAGTGCCTTCCTCTCCCTATATGTAAGCATGTAAAAGTACCCCTTCTGAAACTCCAGAGGTCTGAAAGTTGTCTTATCTGATGAACTGATAAACTTACTTTCAAATTTATTAGAAGTTCTGATAAAAGGTTGCTTTCTCTTTTCTTCTCTCTAACTGCTGGAAAAGTCAACCCTGATTTTCCAAAAACCTTTACTGGTCCTTTAAGGAAATACACTTAGTTCTAAATCCTCTTATTCACAAAGGAAATGAACGAAACAAGTCCCTTTTGCTTAGTTCCTTTCTCCCCTAAATTCTCCCAGATCTTACTAGGAAGCAACATCATTTCTAAAATGAGAGGGCATAATTAGAAGATGGGTTCTTCACCCTTTTTGTACCATGGACCCCTTTGGCAGTTTGGTGAAGCCCCTATATCCCTTTTCAGGATAATATTTTTAAATGCATAAAGTAAAAAACATAGGATTACAAAGAAACATAATTATATTGAAGTACTGCTGTCAAATACTCAAACATATACACATTCATAGACCTTAAGTTAAGATTCCCTAGGCTAAATAATCTCTAAGGGCCTATCATATGGTCCATTCCATATTTAACATCCTAATAGTCTATAGCAGGACAGGGTTAGAGGAGGAACAGCAAGAATCAGAGTGATAGATGGCAGGTCCTCAGACCAGGAAAAGCAGACCTGAGGAGAGATGCTTGGGGAAAAGGAGTGGCAGTTTAAAATGAGGTACTAGGGGTGACTAGGTGGATCTGCAAAGGATGTCCTGTACTACATCAAGACACTCTCATCAGCAGAGCAAGACTCAAACTTCCTGGGGTGAGGATTTCCATTATTCTCCTTCAAAGAATCATCACCATTCAGTGGCAAGACAAAAGGGAAGACAACTGGCAATGGCCCGGTATACATTGGGTGACATGGACATCCTTGAAGCCTGACCAAGCTCTAAATGTTCCACAGTGCTTGCTTCAGCCCCCTTCATGGCCATTGGAATAAATTGTTCTCATCTACCCATTTACTGAAGGAAATCTTTACATGCTTGGGGGTAGGCACACTCCACTCACCAAGAATTTTGAGGTCCATCAGTTACCCTCAACTTGCTTTAGCCTGTTTGCCAAGATGGTTTACCAGGGTGTGGCTACCTATACATGTTACAGCTTCTTGGAGCCACAGGTGAGATTTGAGTGTCAGGTAGACACCAAAGGTGAATGAGCCAGCCTGAAAAGCTTGGCAAACCCTCACACCAGAGTGCCAGTCCTCTTTGAATACCTGATACACTCTTCTCCTTATTATTATTTGTCTAGATAAATTGTTCAAGGTGAATCTATGTCCTGGGTCACCACTACAACTTGCTACAACTTATTTAAGAACAAAAGAAAAAAATTGGAGGCAAATTTTCCAAAAGGCTGTAATTTGTACTGTCATCTTTAAGGCATTATCCTTAATGGGTGTTACTTCTGTGTAACATTGTACAAATTCCTAACTTATTGGTTGTTTTGTATCTTTAAGGTTAATTTTAGAAACTCTTAAGAAGATTTTGAGGTTCTTTCATATAGTCACTCACGCAGAGTTTATTTGACCCAGTGATGAAACTGGTAAAGTTAGAATATCTTTCAGATGAAACTGACTGAAATCATAATAAAGCATATATTTTGTTGTTTCATTTAAACACAAAAAAGAAAAAGGCTTCCATGCTGTTTTTCACTCCAGAACATAAAAGCAGCATATCTACATCATATTTTAAAAGATATTTTGGCACCCACCCATCTTACAAAATCATATATGCTGCAAAGTTGGCATATCTTAAAGATGCATTTCTCATCTAGGGAAATTTTGGGATTTGTATAGGCCAATGTGGATCGAGTATTTATTTGGACAGCATAAAAATGTCAGAGCAGGGTTAAGCTGTTCCCAAAATGCCAACTCATCTTTAAACAAATGAAATGCCTTGAGATATTTCCTTACATTCACTGAATATTCTTAATACTAATGCCAGAAAGGAGACAGGTAGGAAAATCCTCTCCATCTGCTTTAAGGTTTCCTGGCGAAAAAGGGTATTCCCCATTATTTCTCCCTACAAAGAGATGGAAATCATTTAGACATGGAATGGTTTTCATTTTAGCTGGAGTGTTGCTAGTCTGAGAGCATTCTTCTGAAAAACATTTTACATGTCCTTGCCATACCAATCAAAAGAAGGGTACAAAGGACACAAAGGCATGTATGGCATCAATGAGCCTACCACAGATATATGCATGCATGTGGGCATATGCCCAAGTGCCTGCCTATTCTTCCACAAGTAACTGAGTCCCTATCATGTGTAGGCACAAAGAAGGGTAGGGACCTATGAAGCCAATGGGTCACTTATAGACATATTAAAAAGTTACTTTTAACCATAACACAGAGGTGGAGTTACCTCCTTGGTGCAGTATGGAAAGAGCACTCTACTTACAGTCAGAAGAATTAGATTGGCTTCCTAATTTTATATCCGTGTTAGTTGTTATTTTTCTAGTTTTTTGTCCATTAACAAAGTAATTCCCCATCTTAAATAATACAAACAAACTCTTAAAATAATTTGCCATTAAAAGTCTACACAAAAGATAGCAATAATTAGGGTTGAATCACTCCAGGGCTCCAAAGTCCCTTCCAGTTCTAAACCAATGATCCTACGATCTAGGAGGCACAATAGTATTTGTTAGTGGGCAAATTTGGCACTCAGATGGGAGAAAAGGGTGAAATGGTTCCATAATATGGGAGATAAGTGAGTATCTTTTCAATTCACAGTCATTTGACTTCCACTCCTACTATACTACTGAAACACTGAAACTGTTCTCTCTCTCTCTCTCTCTCTCTCTCTCTCTCTCTCTCTCTCTCTCTCTCTCTCTCTCTCCCCCCCCCCCCTCTCTCTCCCCTTTCTGTCTCTCTCATACAAAAGCTCAGGGACTTCCTGACTGTAAACATCCTTTTCTCAGTCCTTATCTTCCCTGGTTTTTATACAGCATGTGACACTGTCACCAGTCTTTCCTTTGAATTCTCTTTATCCCTGGCTTTGGGGAAAGAATACTTGTTCCTCCTACCTCTTAAACTGTTCCAAACTTTGTCTCCCTCAGAATTTTCTCTTACTGACTGTAGTGAATCCCCAGGTCTCTATCTTCAACCCTCTTCTCTTCTCTCTCCACACACTTTCCCTTAGCAATCTTATCTACTATTACATATTCAATTTTTGCCCTCTGTGGAGATAATCTGGCTCTCCACTGGACTTTGTGCTTCTTTGCAGAGACATTTAAATGTATTTCTTCTTTGCATTTTTGAGAATAAAAAAATTCAAAGTTCAGAAAAAAAGAGTATCAGAGAATGCTTTTGAAGTGAGCTGTAACAAATGGTTGTATTTTTCATATGCAGTATTCATAATGACATATTTCTATGCTGCTGTGAACCTAGCCAACTCTGGGATATTATTTTCTGTGGTAGAGAGGACAGATCTCATGGGAATCCAGGGTGATGCCATCCAAATAAGAACCAGGGCTCAGACACACCACTGAAAAAAATACTACTTGGTCACACCACAGAATTAGAAAAAAATTAGACCATCCAGAGTGGTTGGTAAATTCTCTTTAGTGAGATCTGATTATGGTGGGGGGGAACCACTGCAAAATTATAATTGTCAATTCCCTAGACAATGCTTTACCCTTTTTGCTATCAAGCTAATGTCCTGCAGAATGCCACAGACACTGGGCACAAGAAATGGCTGGATTTGCCAAGACAGTCTGCAGTTGTCTCTGGGCTCTGCAGTTGTACAGTAAGCTACAAACAAGGAGTCACATAAGAGTTTAATGAAAAATCAATTACCTGGAACCCTGACAACACATCATAAACCTGCCACAAGGCAAGGCTCTTTGCACACTTTCCTCCTTTTTCTTCTTTATCCCTAGCCTAACAGCTCAGTACTTTTTTTTTTACCTCAATACTAATATCATCACCTATGTCTGTGTGGCTACTAAACATAAAACCTAAACCACAGGAGTGGTTTAAGACCATTATATCACAAGTGTAACTTGTTGTATGCTAATAGATGGCCAGGGAAGTATTCAAAGTTGGTAAGAACTTTGAGAGAAGCATTGACTTTTCTACCTATTAGGGTGCTATTTATTAATTTACTAGATACTCTTGGGTGACTCTGGAAACTTACTCTGATGCTATTTGTTATGGAGGAGAATCAGCACAAGGAAGGTCCATACTGGACTAATTCAAGGACACTTTGTTCCTAAAGTACTGAAAAAAGTAGAAGGTTGTCTCAAATGTAAGTGGTTGCACAGCATGGTCCCAAGGACAGTAAATCAAACCAGAGGTAAGGAACTTAGTCATCTTGCTGTGATGAGGCCGCTTGTAGAACAGAACTACAAAGTGAGGAGCTCAAAACACTCATGTCATCTGGAGCACAGAATTCTACACTTTGAATCCAGTGAATGAGACCAAGCACCTGTGAGATGAAGGGCTTAGACTAGCTCTTAAAGCCTAAAATCCTATAAATTGAGAATTTGAAAGAGGAGTTCACTTCAGATGGTGTGATCCTCAAGATGACTTTTGTTTGTGGGGGACATTACATTGATCACATTAAGGCTAAGAAAATGATAAAGCCTTTTCAATGAGATCCATTGATAAGCCAAAAAAGATCAACCTACTAATCCATCCAGGAAAAACTAAATGGATGAAAAATGTCTATCATCTGTCATGCAGATGCATAATTGGCCCAACAAATTAACATCTCAGTATATAGAGTCTGGAGAGGGACTGTGTATGTCCAGTAAATTAGGCCCAGAATTAAATAAGAAGGAAAAATCAGGGTAAATTGTATTTGAGAAATTGTATAGGATTCATTCACATTTTCTAAAATTGCAGGCATTCTAACATAAGTTCACTGTAAATGGGCAGGTGTGCAGGTTCCAACAATGGGAGATTCTGTCAAATATTTTTGCTAGTGGCAGATACAAAGAAAAAAAATTAAATAAGGAAAGTCAAAATAACAATGTTATAAATGACAGATTTAAACACACTTTAATGTGCTATAGAAACAGGAAACTACTCTCACCCCAAATCATTTGAGTGGTATTTTTCAAAGAAGGGACTTTGCTGTAGCCATGGTCAAGTTCTCTTTGGAGAACAAGGCTGTGGATAACTAAATAAATCTTATAGCCTATCTCCAAGCAAAGCAACATGCATTCACTACTTAATTCTGCATCCATACATTAGACTTTGTAGTTATCTATCAATAGTCCCCAAAATGGTTCTATGGAAAAAGCCTCTAAGCATAATAACAAGTATAGAGAAGTCCTGGAGTGGGACCACATGCATTGATTAAAGCTACACCCAGCATAAATCAATGTAATTAGTAAATCAATTTTGCTCAGGACCAGAACATTAACCCCTTCAGGAAAGATGCATCCTATTGATAACAGAAGTCATTTTTCTTTTTTCCCTATTCCTTTCTGCAATACAGAAATTCAGTTTCTAAAGCATGAAGAATGACCAATAAAGCTTTTCAGCTTTTCTAGGGAAAGATCAGCTATTTGGTTTCAGTTTCCAGACTCAGGGTTCAGGGAGCACAGTCCTTGAAGCTGTCAGCTGCTTCTGCAATACTCAAGAGGGAAAAGTGTCTTCAAAGATCTGCTTTTCTTCCCTAGGTTTAATTTCTCCATATCTAAGAATGTCCAAGCTACATGTCACGAAATTTCAAGAATGAAATCCAGGCTACAGCAGAAATCCACAGCTAAATCCCAAGAAACAAAACCTCCCAAGCCCAATGGCCTGCTAAACACCCCTTTACAGTACTTCATTGATATAAGGATTCTTGTAGAAAGGTATTTTAGGGGATAGAGTGTATAGTGACAAGACTTTAATCACTATGAAATCACTTTTTCACTCATTATTTTGACCTTTAATTAACAAGCACATTCATGGCAAATAAAAATCACAAAACATGCAATGCCTACAAAGTCCTCTAAGCAATAATCTTCCACTTGTGAAGAAGATCCTCTATGCGAGATCTTACATCCATGGTATCTCAGCCAAGGAACTGCACTGATAAAAAGATCACAAGACCGTGGAGACATAATATGCTAAACTTACTATTACCCACATATGGCCATTGAGCTTCATGTGGTATTTTCAAATGGTTTAGAATCAGTGAATATATGAATGATGATATTAGCTATTTGATAACTAAAAAAATATTCTAACCTAAAGGCAACATATTATAGTATATTGGAAAATTGATGACTACTACAAATACTACTAAACAGCAGAAGGAAAGCAATAATTAGCTTCAGAGTACTTAATATAATAAGTAACTACATCTAAGAAGGTTAACTCTGACAATCCCAAATTCTAATACCTCCATTGAAAGTCATTAGATATCTTCAGAACACACAGGTACATTTCATTGATTCTTCCCATATGGTAGCAATTTATCATATTTCCAGAAGAGTTGTCCTGATCAGTGGCATTAGCCAAGTAGTGATTCTGTATTTTCTTAGGAATGCTTATTTCTCTGTTTCTCTATTTCTCTTACAAGTTTCCTCTTTCAAAAAAAAATCTTGATTTTTTTTAAACATGTATTTGTCACACTTAAACACAATGAAGTTAAGGACCAACTCTGTCAACTTAACTCTCCCTAACTTTTCCCATTTCTTTTTATCTGTGCTGCAAATAAATACAATTTTCACAGGTGATCATTTATACTGGGAGAAATAGTGGGAAAAATATACCCAACTGGCTAAAATCTCTCATAAAAATTATTTCTGCTTTTATTTTCAAAAGCTTGCTCTAGGATTCCATTTACATCACTTTGTTTCTTTTGTTATTTAATGTAGAACCATGTTTTCCACTTCAGGAAAATTGGAAGCTTAGTTTCAAAATGATTTCCTACATAAGTAGCAAATTTAAATGTATTGGTGAATTATATGCTAAGTTCAAGATTGCAGAAATTTCCATTTTCCATAAAAATTAACATTTTTATTCATCTTTTCAAAGGGTGCAATAGAGGTTGGCACCATTAGAGAAGAATCTCAATGCCCAGCAGTAAGAGGAGGAGAGAGGAGAAGAAAAAGAAAGGGAAATTACTTTTCTAAGAAAAATATTAAGTGTATTCTGTCATTATGCAGCTATCAAACCCCAAGAGAGCAAATGGTAAGATACTAGGTACTATGGGAATTATGGAATTTAGATTAGGCCACATCCGTCCTCCCCAAGGAGTTTATAATCTCATGATAACATCATAACTCCCGGACCTCAGGAATGTCATAGCTTCACTCCAAAATTATCCTGAAGCTCCCACTATAAATGGTTAGCAGGGATGACTTTAGGCTTAGGTGTCAGAATTGAGACAAATTCAAAATTTTTCAAATACAAGTGTTGTTACATGAACTTTGGATTTTGTGGTGCCCTGAGGCTACTGCCATATTTTTGAGAGCTGTGGAAGGAGGTATATTCTCCCTACATATTTACAAGGTGCCATTTATTTTAGGCATGAATAGGTTCTGGAGAAGTTGGGTTTGTCTTCCAGTTTTCCAGTTTCTAGTTTCAACTCAATCTCTGTCGATTTTTCAGAGACTTCAAAGGCAAGACCAGGCTGCTAGAAGAATTAAATAACAAATTAAGGCATTCATATTTGTTCCAGGAAGTTAATGGAGAGTAGGAGGATAACCTAGATAGTAAGCTCCTTGAGGGAAATGACCGTCTTTTGCCTCATTTTGTATCCCTAGCACTTAGCATGGTGCCTGGCACATAGTAGGTGCTTACTAAATGCTTAATTGACTAACTAGGCAAATTACTTTGCCAGCTTTGTGGAGGCTGGATTGAAGCAGAAAGATACATGAGACAGGGAGAGCAATTAAAAGGTAGAAGGCCAGGAGTGGGGAACCTGTACCTTCGAGGCCACATGTGGCCTCCTAGGTCCTTGGGTGTGGCCTTTTGACTGAGTTCAAGTTTTATAGAACAAATCCTTTTATTAAGGGGATTTGTCCTATGAAGGTGGGATTCAGTCAAAGGGCCATACTTGAGGACCTAGAGCACCACGTGTGGTCTTGATGCTATAGGTTCCCCACCCCTGGTAGAAGGCTATTAAAATAGTCAAGGTAAGAGATGATGAAGACCTGAACTAGGGAGATGACTATGTGAGTGGAAAGAAGGGGGCATATCAAGATATGTTGTGAAGGGAGAAATGACAAAACTTGGCAACAAATTGGATATATGGGGTAAGTCCAAGTGCTACATCAAGGATAACACCAAGGTTGTGAGCCTGTGTGACCAGGAAGATGGTGGTGCCCTCAATAGCTATAGGGAAGTTCAGGGAAAGATTCAGGGAAAAGAGAATGAGTTCTTTTTTTGAATATGTTGAGTCAGATGTTTGGTAGATATCCAGTTTGAGATATGCAAAAGACAGTTGGTGATGAGGGATTGGAGCTCAGGAGAAAATCTAGGTAGGGGTAGATATATAGATCTGGAAATCATTTGATGGTCTAGATGATCACTGAACATATAGGGGTGGATGATGTCACCAAGCAAGAAAGAAAAAGAAGAGAAAGCCCAAGAAAGAGCATTGTCGTATGCCCATGGCTAGTGGGTGTGATGTAGATGAAGATTCATCAAAGAGGAAGAAGAAGGAATGGTCATATGGGTAAGAGAACCAGGAAATAAGAGTGTCATAAAAACTTAGAGAGGACAGGGTATCCAGGAACAGGCAAATAATTTCAAATGTAGAAGGAAAGTCAAGGGGCAGCTAGGTGGCAAGGTGAATAGAGCACTGGCCCTGGAGTCAGGAGGACCTGAGTTCAAATCCAGCCTCAGACACTTAACACAAAAACTAGCTGTGTGACCTTAGGCAAGTCAGTTAACCCCAATTGCCCTGCCTTCCCCCCACCAAAAAAAAGCAAAAAAAAAAAGTCAAGAAGAATAAAGATTGAGAAAATGCCATTAGATTTGGTCATTGAGATCATTGGTTACTTTGTAGAAGGCATTTTCAGTTGAATGATGTCAGAAGCCCAACTGCAAAGAGTTGAAAGACAGTGAAAAAATAAGAAGTGAATGTGTCATGTGTAGACAGCTTTTTCAAGAGGTTTAGGCAAGAAGGAGAGTAAAGAAAGGATAACAACTAGTGGATGTGGTCTAATCAAGTGATAGACCTTTTAAGGATAGAGAAGACACAAGCATGTTTGTAAGTATTAGAGAAGGACAATTAGAAAGTGGAAATGATTGAAAGGGCCATCTTCTGGAAAAGATAAGAAAGAATGGGATCAAGGGCATATACAGATAGGTTGGTTGGGGCAAAAATAATGGCTAGCTCTTCATATGAGAATGAAGTCAAGGAGGAGACAATGGAGGAAGATCCTGAAGAGGAAAATATCTGAGCAATATGTAATAAGGAAGAGGAGAAAAGAAGAGGCTCTTGGCTAATGGTGTATTTTTTTCAGCAGAGAGTTTGGTGAGAGGGGGTGCTGTGAGAGGCTTGAAAAGAAAAAGTTTGAAATGGCCACTGTGAGGTCTGGGATAATGACTCAATTAAGGAGGAGCAGAAGAATTGTCTTGATGAAATGAGGGCCTACATGAATAGATCAACTTGTAGTGGACCCAATCAGTACATTTTTATAGCTTTCTCCAGCTCCACTCAGTAGCACATGAACAGGAAAAAAAGAGGTTAAGGGTGGGAGTAATTCAGAATTGAGAATTGGCAAAATCCCATAAGCAATTATGACAACTGGGCAAGGGATTTGGCAATAGAAGAGAGTGTGAAAGGTGAATTGGTTCACCTAGTACTTAAGACAGGGACGGAAATGAGAAGCAGAGCAATGGAGGTGGAGTGAGGATAAGGGTCACAAGGCATAGGGAAAGTAGGAATGATAAAAGCTTATGATTAAATGAAGCAACTTCAGAGTTTATACACATGGAAAGTAGAACAGCTGTTCGTGATGGCAAGATCAAGGGTGATAGTAAGACCACTTCTAGAGTAAAGGACTAAATAAGGGGAATTGAGGAGATGGAGGAACTGGGAAGTTGGGGTATTTGAGGAATGCTGAAGTCTCCTAGTATGAGGTGGAAGAGTTGGGAAGAAAAGGCAAATTCACAAATACTGAACTCACTGAGGAAGGAAGGAGAGTGACCTGGGAGTGGACAGACAACAGCTACCAGGTTCTGAACTGGGTGATCAATTTGTATAGCACGAACCTCCAAGGAAGAGAAGTCACTAAGAGACGGGCTAGTCTCTACTCAAACATCTCCAATAACAGGTGGCTCACTACCATTTAACATGGTCCATGCCATTTCTATTTGTCGATAATTCTAAATCTTATCAAGTTCTGCTCTGCCTAATATAGAATCACAGTTTTGCAGACAATCACAGCAATACAAGTAATGGGTATGCCTCAGGAATGCCAGTGTATTCCTAATGTAATCTAAACTTAAATCTAAGCTGCCTTTTTTCATTTTATCTCTTAATGTTACTTCTGAGTCTTAGACAAATCCTTCAGTTGAAGAGTAACACATAATGACAGTTGTAAAACATGTAATGCTGCAAGCCCACTTATGGTCTCATGCTCTCAAATCAAAATCATAAAGTATATACAGGCTGATTTACAACTTACCTTCCCTACTCTAGACTTATTCCATAACTTTTCTTCTAAAATGTAAGGAAAGAAGTAGGCTGCTCTTTTTTCTTAATTAAAGAATGTTATAGATCTTGACCTACACAGCATGATAGAACTCTTAATATTCACTTATTTGACATTTTTTCTTCCATTTCCTCTTGGGTTCCTACATTCTTTATGCCTCAGTGTCACTTGTTATGAGGACCTTTATTTTTGTAAAACACACTGTCCATGCTATTGGTCCAATATGACATCATTCTGATCAGGCCTATCAATTTATCACCAAATCACTGATGTCAGATATATTGGCCAGGCAGTGAATTATATATGTTATATAAAGACCTTGAGTTTGTACTCTCCCATTTTAAGGTCCTCAAAGTATTTTAGGTAATAGAGAAAATGGAATTAAAGGCCTTATTTAACAGCAAATAAAATAGTGGTGGTAGATCCTGGCTCAGTCACTGAGTCTTTCGAGGCATCATCTGACATTTTCATCTCAATATCAAGAAAGGGTTAATGGTAAGCCATGTAGTGTGCCAAGAGTGATAGGACTCACCTAGAATGAGGGAAGAGTCAGACCAACAGCAAGGAAAGAAAACACTGCATGTAATCAGGGGTGAATTGTTCACTAACATCTCCACAATTAGATTATGAGCTTGCAGGGGCAGGAACAATGCCTTATCACCCTCCATAGAATAACATCAATGTTGAACACACAGTTACATGCTCAATAAAGATTTGTGCAATTGATAGAACTGGGAAAACCTTCTTTTTCCCCATTGGCAAGCAGCCACTTGCAGAATCCATAAACTCTTTAATAAATACAATTTTATTTTTTCTATAAACCTAATAATTATCAACAAAGAGAAACACTTCAATATACAAATACAAACACGGAATTGGCATGTGTCAAGCTCAAATGGAAACAGGGGCCATTAAAACATACATAAGGATCCCTGTTGGCTGCACACTGATTTAGAAAACCACATATCAATATTATCTATGTCTTATTGTATTTTTACTTATTTTTTATATTTTTAAAATTTTTTTTATTTTTACTTATTTTGTTAAATATTTCCCAATTACTTTTTAATCTGATTCAAGCTTCACTCGGGAGTGCTGCAAGCCATATGTGGTCTTTGGGCAGTGGGGTTGACACCTCTGGATTAGAAATGCAGAATAAGGTAATGCATTTTCAGATATGTGCTGATTTATTTTACTAGACTATACAGAGTTAGGAGTAGGTTAGAAAGTAGTGACAGATCAGAAAAAAAGATCAATAAAACATTTTTAAATGCATAGAAGAAAAGAAAAATGTAGAAAGGGATACAAATCAAGCAGTTCTGTTACTGCTTTCAAAAATTTAATGGCTATACATGTTCTTAAAATCCAAAGAATTTCACTACAGTCTTGTCAACTAATCCCTTTTTTTAAAGTTGCCAAGTTCATAGATGCTTGGCACAGGTTAGGGAGGGAGATGATGTAATGGTATTTCTGTAATAGGACATGATAAAAGTGAAAGCAGGCAAAGGTTACTGGAAGGACAAGACTCAGATCCAGGTTGGTAAGATTAAAAACAATGAACATTGCCCAGAATAAAGTCAATAGATCAAAAACCAGATGTTGGTTTCCATAAATTGGGCAGCCATAGTCTTTTAGCCATACAAAATTCAGTCTCCTGAGGATATCTACATTATTTGCAGAAACTATGATGACTCACAGAAAATGTTCCTTCCTAAACCTTCTTCAATTATAATACTTTTCTTCTTTAAAGATCTGTACTGTTTTCACTACTGTCCTTGTTATATATATATATATATATATATATATATATATACATATATACATACATATATATACACATATATATGTATATGCACACATACATAAATACATACATGCATATGTGTGTGTATATATATATATATACACATATATCTATATATAAAAATATATAAAACAACCTTAAGAGGCAAACAAGGCAGACATTTATCAAATTCAGCTGCCTTTGCAATTTGCACATTAAAGGAAATTCAGATGAAGGGGTTTTACCTAATTACTGTACCTTACCGGAGCCTAGGTATAGTCAGTATTGCAGTGGAAATTGTTTCAGACTATTTTGGGGCCACTGAGCCCCTGGTGAATAGCAGATGAGTATTTATGGAGCACTAGCTGTGTGCATGCCAGGAAGACTGGGCACTGTGTAAGGAAACATGACAAAAGAAACAGAACCACAGAATCCTACAGTTGGAAGTGTATGGTCCAATTCATACCTGAACAAGAATGCTCTACAAAATAGCTGAGAAATGGTTATCCAGCCTTTGCTTGAAGACCTTCAGTGAGTGGAAGTGAATAGTGTCTGAGGTAGCCCTTTCCACTTCTGAACAGTACTGCTTGTTATGAAGCTTTTCCTTGAATCAAGCCTGAATTTACTTCCTTGCAATTGTCCATAGGGCTCCTAATTCACTTGGAGTAACAGGCAATACAAAGTGAACAAGGTTTAAGAATATGTATAAAGGAAATAAATCAATACATAGATAGAAGCAATTTAGCACAGAAATGCTGCAGTAATGAAGTAAAGTTTCTAATGAATGCCCTCAAAGGAACTAAGGGAGATTCCTTGAAGGACCTAAATTTGGAATAAAGTTTCCAAAGACATAAAAGTTTCCCAAAAGTTTCTACTATGAAAAAGGACAAATTTGAGAAAACTATAGGTTTAGATCTTTGTCCCCATGATTACAAGAATTCTTTGGGAAATCCACCCTTGATTGTCATGGGGATCAGGAAGTGGTAAAGGTAGGGGAAGGGGGTGAGAGAAATATTTTTCCATACTATTAAGGCTAAGCTTGTAGCCCAGAAAATGAGATGCAGTCCTAAATATTGAAGGATCCATCCCATCCCTACATTGGCATGGAATAATGTTAGGAACTATACAAAGCAAACAGAGAGAGGGAATACAAGTCATAGACAGCAGTGTGGGAAGAGTGGCCAGTCTAAAAAGACAGGAAGTGAGCAGGGTAGCCTAAGTAGGCTGGAGAAAACAAGCTAGAAAGTACTATTAGAAAAGGAAACTAGGTGGTGAAGTAGACAAAGTGCTGTCCCTGGAGTCAGAAAGACCAGAGTTCACATTTACACTTAGACACTTAGCAGATGTGTGACCCTGGGCAAGTCACTTAACCTTTGACTGCTTAAGTTTCTTCAATGTAAAATGGATATAATGATAGCATCTACCTCACAGGCTTGTTGTGAAGATCAACTTAGATAATATTTGGAAAGTGCTTAGCACAGTGTCTGGCAAATAAGAAGGAACTTAGTAAATGCTTGCTCATTTCCCCCTTCCCTAGTAGATCTAGAAATACAGATTTGGTTCAATATTAGGAAAACTATAAATATATCAGACCATATTAATAACAAGAACAATAAAAATCACATCATTCCATCAATAGACGAAGAAGGAGTTTTTGACAAAATACAGCACCCTCATGCTAAAACTACTAGAAAGCATAAGAACAAATGAATGTTCCATTAATGTGGTAATAGATAGATAGATAGATAGATAGATAGATAGATAGATAGATAGATAAAAATATAACCAAGATCTAACATCATCTGTAATGGAGAAACACTAAATGTCTTTCCAATAAGATCGTGGGTAAAGTAGAGATGTCTATTGTCAGTACTATTATTTGATATAGTTCTAGAAATATATACATTGTATGTAGCAAAAATACAAGAAAAATAATTTGAGGGAATAAGTATAGACAATGAAAAAATTATATGAGAATTTATTTAGAGAACTTAGAGATTCCTCTAACATACATGATAAACCCACAAAAGTCATCAGCCTTTCTGTATATTACTAAGAAAACTCAGGAGAGATAGAAAAAGAAATACCATTCAAAATTAATATCTGGCAATCCATTTATCAAGACATACATATGAGTTATATGAATAGAACTACAAAGAACCCTTTACAGAAATTAAGGAAGACATAATTGGAGAGGAATTATTTGCTTGTGGTTAGGCCATGCTACTATAATAAAAATGATAATACTAATTAAATTAATGCATGGATTTAGCACTATAGTAATAGAACTACCAAAAGACCACTTCATAGAAGTAACAAAATTGTAATGACATTTATATGGAGGTACAAAAGACAAGAACCTCAGGGAAATCATGAAAAAAATGGGAAGAAATGGGATTTAGCAGTAACAGATCTGAAACTTTACTATGAAAAAAAAATAATCACCAAAACTATTGGACTACTTAATAATTTTTAAAAGGAGTTAATCAATAGGAGCGATGAAATACATAAGATCTATGAGCAACTGAACATAATAACCTAACGTTACTTGTTAGTCGTCTCTCAGTTTTACATTTAAGTCAGCTATTAAGTCAGATATTTGACAACTAAAGTGTTTTCTCTGCTCTTTTGCTCTCCTTGTTGGGACAACTAATTTACATTGCTTAAGTTTCTAGATGAAATATTTAGAGTGGGTGTCATGTCTGTTGTCCATTTCCCATTTTTGATTTCCAATAACTCATTTAAATACTTCCAGGTTAAATCATTGTAATTGCATATAAAATCTTTTTTCTCATGATTCTTTTCTTCTTTATTATAAATTCTAATCTTATTTCTGAGAATTCAATGGTCTCACTCTGCATAGATAGTTGACTCAGGGCTAACTCCTGTATTAAAAAGAAATCTTTTCCTATAAGCTAAAATGCAGTTAATTTCATTTTTTATGATTTTATGAGGTATCCCCATGTCTACCACCTACAATTGCTTTTATGAAGAGTTTTCATACTAGAGAGATGCAAATCTGCTGTATAATCTCCAATTCTTTAGCCTATCTCATTTCTTTCTTCTATGCTATGATTTCAAATATATTCATAGATATACCCTTCCACCTTTGCAGAGAAGTCACCCAGCATTAGACTATAGGTTGGAAAATCTTATTAAGTTCCTCACAGAATTTCTCTACCATACCATCTATAGCAACCAGTGTTGATGTGTGAGCTATATCCTCATGATGGTCTTTTTCTGCAAATACTTATCATGAGTACTGCAGTAGAAGATGATTAAATGTCCCAGGAAATAATGTTTCTTGTGGCTTTGGGGCATGCAATAAGACTCACACATCCAATAACCTATCCTTCCACTTAATTGCAGCTTCTTTTCTTCTTCTTCGTGTTTAATTTATTGCAAGAATGTCAAGAGAGCTGAAATGCATATCCTCCAGAAGCATGTCTGACATTCATTGGTCATTGGACAAGGTTCTTATATTTAGAATAATAATAGTCAAATAAAAGTTTGTTGACTGTCTAAAAGTGGTGGTTCTTAGCACTCTCTGCCCCTTTTTCCAGCACTATACTATCATCACTATGGAAGCAGAAGAGGGCTGCCCATGACTAAGACCCATTTTTCCCATTTGTTTTAAGGGTTGCCAAGGCCAAAATAATTTTCATCACAAAGTATCTAGTCTCAGAACTTTTAAATGTTCAAAACTGTGTGAGATGTTGTAGATGACACAATAGAAGTAAAAGACATTGGTCCGATATTCAAAGAACTCCCTCAGGAATCTTATAGTCTTGCCTCAAAATCAATCAAAATATTCAGGTAACAAATATTATATGATAAGTTCCCACTGAATCTACACTCCCAATTGTTAGTGTCTTAAGAGTTAAACCATTTCTAAAAGGTCAGCAATCTGATTATAGCACAGTGTATTTCTTGTAGAAAGTGGCCCACCTTTTTTTTGCATTTTGGAGGGCAGTTGGGGTTAAGCAACTTGCCCAAGGTCACATGGCTAGTTTTTGTGTTAAGTGTCTGAGGCCAGATTTGAACTCAGGTCCTCCTAACTCCAGGACAGGTGCTCTACTCACTTCGCCACCTAGCTGTCCCAAAAGTGACCCACTTTTGTTTGTTACACAAGGATGTTGAAATCATCGACTAATATATGTGAGAAAGCTATTTACTCCTTGAAACAACCTTTCTTAAACCTTGGTCAAGTTAGAAGGGAAGACTAGAACCCTAATGATGTAACTAAAAGAAATTCCACATAGTTGGCCTTTCCCTCACACCAGCACTTAACTTCATTACAGAGTGAAACAAACACATAGAAATTTTTTGGAGAACCTGGTAAAATAGACACATAGCAATTTTTTGTTTCATCACTCAAGCACTAAAGGTTGAGGGAAGAAGCTATGTTAATGGATATGGCCTTTAGAGTGCTAGGAAGGTTAGAAAAGGTACTATGTTGGATGCTGAAATGTTGTGATTACCTTACTACAAGTGTGCTATGAATATCCCTTTACTTTTTTCTCAACAATCCACTTTGCCCCAGTGAAATTTTTCTAGGTCAGTTATCCTATGAAGTTTCAAAGAAAAATTTGTAAAGGATTTTGGGGCCCCTAAACTAAATGATAAGTGTTGATTTTATACCCCGAAACATTAGGCAATATGAGTTGAAGGGATGCCAAAGGCCTTCTTTACTAAATAGCTACCTAATCAAGCATGGTGCCTGATATTTCCAACACTGGTAGAACTGATCATTCATCAATACTTCACTGGATCCATAATCTCCTAATATGGGTATTCCCTCTACCAGTGCAGATCACAACAGAGGATTATAGATTTAGAGCTTAGAAACCAATGTCGAACTCCCTCATTTTAAAGATGATGGAACTGAAGCATAGAGAGGTTAAGTGACTTGCCTTCCCATCTTATTTGATTTTTGCTTATATCTTTCAATAAAATCCATTATTAAGGATCTACTCAATGCAGAATGTAAGACCCCTGAAGACAAATACTCTTTTGTTATGCCCCTAATGTCTAGCACAGGGCCTTAAATATGATTGTGTTTAATTTTAACTGGATTGGACAAAGTGGCTGGGATTAATTTATCTAAACAACCCACTACTGCCCACTATTAATTTCTAAGTTCAAGACAGAAAAGATTCACAGAAACACTGGCTAGCATGGAGAGTATAGAGCATGAGCACTATGGAGAACCTGGTAAGAGGCTCTGGACACCTAGGGAATAACATGAGAGTAGTGAGCTTCTCAAAAGATGTAAAAAATGAGATGAAGACAATAAGAACATTTATCCACTTGACAACATAGGTACAGCCTCCAGCACTTGGATAGCTCATTTTTGGAGAATTTATAGGTGAACCTGGATAAGAATGTCACAGAGTGAGAAGCACCCTGCCTTCAAATCCTTTTTAAAAAACTTCTTTAGAATTTCATAGAATAAATGACTTAGAAAAATTTCACTGGGGCAAAGTGGATATTGAGGAGAGGGTCAGCAAAGGGATATTCACAGAATATTTGTAGTGTAGTAATCATTGCATTTCAGAATCCAACATAGTCACTCACCTAACTTTCCTAGTACTCAGTAACTGTCTCATCCATTAATGTAACTTCTTCCCTCAACCTTTAGTGCTTGAATGATGAAACAAAAGATTGCATTGTGAATTTGCACTCTATAGTGAAGTTAAGTGCCAATGTGAGAGCAAGGCCAACTACTTAAAATTTATTTAGTTATACCACCAATGAATGGCCTTCTCTGCATCTATGAGAATAGTCAAAGTAATGAAATCATAGTTGAAGAAGTTGGAGTTGATCCTTTGGCACTCTCCATACCTAGATGTACCACTGCTATACTCTTTTGTTAACAGCTTTCTCTTGAAGATATTTTTGTCAGCAAAAATAAGATTCATAGGATTGAGTATTTCGAGTTGAAGAGACCTGAGAAGTTCTCTAGTCCAAACGCCTCAGTTTATATATGAGGAAACTGGGCAAAGAGGTTAAAAGACTTGCCCTAAGTCACATACGGAGAAGATAGGAATCAAACTCAGATGCTATAGCTCTAAATCCAGCACTCTTTTCACCAAATTACTAAGGGCTACAACTTGGAAGTGCTCAGAAATGTGTGTAAAAATTATATTTAATGGGGTCTAAAGCTATTCTGCTCCTGTTTAAGAGCAAACAGTTAAGGGGCGGCTAGGTGGCGCAGTGAGTAGAGCGTCAGCCCTGGAGTCAGAAGGACCTGAGTTCGGATCCGGCCTCAGACACTCAGCACACACAAACAAAAACCTAGTCGTGTGACCTTGGGCAAGTTACTTAACCCCAATTGCCCTCCAAAAAAAAAAAGAGCAAACAGATCACTTGGGACTCCAAAAGAGCAGTATATGTACCCCCTCACGTCTATCAGATTGGCTAAGACAGAAAAGGAAAATAATAAATGTTGGAGGAGATGTGGAAAAATTGGGACACTAATGCACTGTTGGTGTTGTGAACTGATTCAACAATTCTGGAGAACAATTTGGATCTATGACAAAAGGGCTATAAAACTGTACATACCCTTTGACCCAGCAATAGCACTACTACAGTTGTATCCCAAAGAGATAAAAAAGGGAGAGGATCAATTTGTACAAAGACATTTATAGCAGCTCTTTCTGTGGTGGCAAAAAATTGGAAATTGAGGGGATGCCCATCAATTGGGAAATGGCTGAACAAGTTGTGGTATATAATTATAATGGAATACTACTATGATATAAGAAAGATAAGCAGGCTGATTTCAGAAAAACCTGGAAAGACTTACATGAACTGGTACAGAATGAAGTGAACGGAACCAGGGAACATTGTACACAGTATCAGCAATATTGTATGATGATCCACTGTGAATAACTAAGCTATTCTCAGCAATATAGTGATCTAAGACAATTCCAAAGGCCTCATGAGGAAAAATACTATCCCCCTGCAGAGAAAGAACTGATGAAATTTGAATGCAGATGGAAGCATACTATTTTTTACTTTCTGTATTTTTTTCATGTTTTTTCCCCTTCAGACCTGTATCTTCCTTCACAACATGACTAATATGACAATATGATTTGCATGATTGAACATGTATAACCTATAAGATATTGCTTACTGTCTCAGAGATGGGGGAGGTGGGAGACAGAGACAGAAAATATGGAACTCAATTTTTTTTAAAAAAATGAATATTAAAAATTGTCTCTACATGCAACTGGGGGGAAAATAAAATATTATTTTAAGGAAAGAGCAGTGTATGGCCTCCACTGGGACTTGGGACGTTAAAAAAAATTAATTCTCACTACAGAGGACAATGGGAAAGTCACCATTTCCACGGAAGTATTTTCTGGACTTTCTATTCCACATATGTGTACCTCCAATCCAAAGGTAAGCCAGGAAAACAGTGTGTGGACTGGGTATTTAATGGATATAGAGCCCAGAATTCTACATTGCCCATTATCTTGTCACCCATTCTTTTTACTATAGCCACAGACAAATCCTAACAACGTGAAAACTGTTTGTAAATGTGTCCAAATAATTATTGGGAGGCAAACTTAAAAAAAAGAGGGCCCTGTGGCTCAGCTCCTGGAGCGAGGCCTTGGTCCTCTTACCGCGGAGGCAGAGGCGCAGGGGGGAGGGGTTGTGAAGAGTGTAGCCCAAGAATGTAGCCCATTGGCAACAGAACGGGATACACCTGGTGTTTACTCTTTCGCCTTCCAATTCAGAACACTGCAGGCAACATTTCTCTGGAGGTTGAGAGGGGAGCGGAAGGCAGACGCGTCCGGCCTCACCTGTCCCCTATTTCCGCATCCTAGACTCACTGAGTCCTCCTCCTCCTCTAGCCCTTAAAGCTAACTTAAACCCAGGTTCATGGCTCAGCGCCTGATCTCAAGCAGGTCTTTGGCTTTGTTCATGGCCAGGAAGCTGCCTACACGCCGTTGGGCTCCCCATAGTGCTGGGGTCCTACAGGCTACCCCCAAAAGCTTTGGTACTCTGGCACTGAACCTCACCCTCACCTGGCTCTTATATGCTACCCGCATTCGTAAGATTACATTCTACATCCGGTATGGGCTGGATTTTCAGGAAAGGGTCCTGGACAGCGACATCCCGGTAGTGGTGGATTTCCATGCCCAGTGGTGCCACCCTTGCAAGATTTTGGGACCTCGACTGGAGAAGATGGTAGCCAGGCAGGGGGGCAATGTAGTGTTGGCTAAGGTGGACGTTGATGATAACACCGACATCACCATTTCCTTTGAAGTGTTACAAGTGCCAACAGTGCTAGCCATCAAGAACGGGGATGTGGTGGACAAGTTTTTAGGACTTAAGGATGAAAAGCAGCTTGAGGCCTTCCTGAAGAAGCTGATCAGCTGTTGATCAGGAAAGAGCACAGGTTGCCTTTCTTTATCTCTGGGGCCCTGATGCCTTTTGGGGGTAGGGATCATAGCTATCTTAGTCCCTCTAGGTCATTCACTGGCCTTCATCCTCAGTCATGGGAACTTCCAGAACTTTGCTTAACTCTATCTGACTACATAGGGGTGGTAGTTAAGGAAAGGGTACAGGTGCTATTTGGGGAAGGAAAGGGCTAGGTTACTTTTCCCCCCTCCAACTCCTAAACCTTCTTCCTCATGACTATAACCAATCCCACCCTAATCTAGGACCAGTAGAGTTTGTAGCTCTTAGGTAGTTTTTGGAGAGAACCTTGCATCCATGATATTGTTCAATAGAAGAACATCCAGTTAGAACTGTAAGAACTTTGGTCTTTGTCTTCCGGTGGGTTTCTGAGTTAAAGAAATAAGGCAGGCTTCTGTGTCTAGTTGAGGCTTTCTCTCCTACTCACATTTGTATTTTTTAAAGAAAGTAACACTTATTTCTCTTGGTTTTTTTAGGTCTGATAGAAAATTTTGCTAAACACTTCCAACCTCTTGCAAAGAAGAGCAAACCCTGAGCCTCCACACTAAAATTCCCTTGTGGCAACCAGAACCATCTCTAGAAGGTGCCTCCTTCCATCCTTCCTCTTTCTTTCTAACCACAGGATATAACATCAAGAGCTGGAAGGAAGACAAGAATTCTACCTAGCCCTATAGGCTAGAAGAGCCCTGAAGCATCACCTTACTTTATCCTTGGCTGGTCCTTCAGGTTTAACAGCAGGAGGCTTAACTGAACATATTGAACATCAGGGTGGTACATTATTGTTTTTAAATAATTAAATTTAAATTTAAATTAGTTCCATGAGTGAGCCAATAATTTGATCAGAAATGTGTCAGCATATTTTATAATAAGAAGTCTTGAGATTTAGAAAAGAATTTCAATCTACCAGTTTAATAGGAAGAGAATGAAAGGAGTATAGAATTGGTCTCTTCTAGGTCTTCTAGTTTTTGTCCCAGTATATTTTGTATTTTTTGCCCACCTAAACTTCAGACTCCTCAAAGATGATGGCAGTCTGTTAATTTCTTTTTTTTCAGTCTGTTAATTTCAACAACAGAATTTTCCTTAGCTCTCTCAACTGCAGTATGTCAGATCTGAAATGGAGGACAGGAGCATTTAAGAATTGACTATATTTCATCTAATCCCTTTCTTCAGGCACCAGTGGTGAAGCATGATAAAATGGTTCCATTCACTACCCTCCCTCTAGTTTCAAAGGTCAGTATGCTGGGTGATGACGTCTTCTCCTGTTCAGAGATTAAGGAGGTTTGGGGTTTGAAAGCTTCTCTATTCTTTAGTCATCCATCAATGGATGTCTGCTTGATTTGCTTTGTGACAGGGCAGTAACTCACATCATTAACACTGCTGCTTTCATTTTACAAATAGCCTTTATATTGGGGTTCAAAACTTACTAACATAGAAAAACCTCAAAACCTGTACCTAGGAAAAAATACTCTACCTTCCCAACCCCCCCCATGGAGTTATTAAATTACTTTCTAATTAGCACAAAATAAAAATAGAAAATAAGGAGAAGTGTGACAGTGGAAAGTTCACTGGACTGGGAATCAAGCAACCTGTTTCTAGTCTGGGATCCTGGACATATTTAGTTAATATATAAAAGTTAATCCCCTGTTTGTTTTGCTTGACCATACATGTTTTTTAAAGGGTCTTAGTTTTCTTATTTTTCTTGATGGGTTTGGGGGGAGTAGGGGAGAAGTGGGAGGGAGAGAATTTGGAGCCAAACATAAAATTAAATTAAATTTCAAAAAAGTTAATCCCCCACTCTGGGCCCATAGGTTCCTCATCTTTTAATTGAAGGACAAGAATAAATGATCTCCATACTACCTTCTCACTGACATTCTAT
The DNA here is from genome assembly GCA_011680675.1 of Gymnobelideus leadbeateri. Classification (NCBI taxonomy): domain Eukaryota; kingdom Metazoa; phylum Chordata; class Mammalia; order Diprotodontia; family Petauridae; genus Gymnobelideus; species Gymnobelideus leadbeateri. The sequence goes on from WOXC01012005.1 coordinate 60,469, forward strand.
AATACTCTGGTCCCAGAGAGGGGAAAAAGCCCTCCAAAAACTGCTCACAAAGATTTCTGCCTGCCCAGGTTACAATATCAGCCATGCCTCCTAGGATGAACATTTTTGGGGAATAAGAATGATGGCAAAGAAGCTGTTCTGGAAAGATTCTAATATACGGGGTGCTTTTATTATTAAAGAGCTAGAGAACCAAAAGTCAATAGGGTGGTTTGTGGTACTGCCTCTAGTGATTCACTGGGATTCAGCTGAGGATCTAAAACTCTAGAAGTCATTAATCCAGGATTATCACTTTTCACGTGTTGGAAATGCACTTCCAATGCCACATTCAATTCCCTGGACTGACCTGAATTGTCCCAAAAGGTGAGTATTTACAATGAATCAATGATGCATACATTAAATATTTCCCAAACAGGTTTTCTCAGCATTGATTCTAAGGACTCTGAATGAGGTGGCCCAGCAGATCATACTCATAATCTCCATGTGATTAACCCCTTCATATTGCAATATCTCCAGATCATTTCCTCTCCACTCAAAGAACTAGGGACAGAGCCCACAGATAGCCTAGAGATAGTACTCAGAGAGGACTGAGTGGAATGTGGAACACACCTTTGACTGGCATTCCCCAGAGGCTAAGGTTCTACAAATTAATCTACTTGTCCATTCTTTATGTGGTTACACTATCATCAAAAAGTTTCTCCTCCTTTGGGCGAAAACTCATTTGTTTGGAGGGTTTATGTCAGACCATCAACTCACTCTCCCAATGTAAATTTGCTCCCAGGTTAAAATTGAGCTGTGCAGACGTCAAGGCACATCTATCCTCTTCACCCCTTGGCACATCAGAAGATCACTGACTGAGTTGGAAGGGACCTCACAGGCCATTTAGTCCAACCCACTCATTTGAAAGGGGGGAAAGGGAGCACAGAATAGTCAAGTGACTTTCGAAAAGTCAGTCAGTGTCTGAGGCAACATTTGAAACTAGATCTTCTTAATTCCAAGTCCAAGAACCCATTCACTAAGCCATGGTGTCTATTGAGGTAGTAAAGGTTATCTTTGCACTGCTTCCTCTCTCTCCCCTCTGGTCTACCCCTACTCCTGCCTCAACTTGACCACTTTACTGCCATTCCAGACCAGGAACTGTTAAGTACCCAGTATTTCCAGCCTACAAAACACCCAGATTGCTATACCTCCTGGATTCAGAAAACACATACACAAAAGCCATTTTAGAAATAGAAGCCAGTTTGAGAAACCTTATTCTCTTCAGATTAGTTCAGAGGATGCTTGAGTTTCCCTGGCCTACTTTTTGATGAATTATATAGTGGTCTAGAATAAACATGTAAGACTTAGACTACTGCTAGGAAAGGATGGAAAGACTGAAAAATAGGATGTCAAATAAAAACAAGAAGCACTGAAGGAGGGGGGAATAAGAAAACACAAACTTCTTTCAAACATTTACTACCCCCTCCACCAAAAAAGCAAATCCCTACCTGTGATGTTAAGCTTATAGCTTACCTTGCCAGAGCTCTGATTAAATCCCTCCTTAGTGGGTATGGTATCTCTTCGATTTTCTGACATACCGGCTTATAACAAGGCTTTTAAAAGTACAGGCAAGAGGGCTGTACAGAAATGAAGATTTACAGCCTATCTTTTGTTATGATTTCCCACCCCCTCCCCTTCACCTTTCATCCAAGGAATCACAGAAAGAAAGCTCCGAGAGCCCAGAAGGTTCGCTGCAGCTTCCAGCGAATTGTAGTTTGGGATTCAGAGGCATGGATGTGCCACAAAAAGAGCTGCTCCAAATTGCCCTCAGGTGCATTTTTATATCAGTAATGAGGAAACATTCTGGAGGTGGCTGCTATGGCTCCAAGTGAGCACTGAATGATTGCAGCTCGTTTGGATATCATTTCACTGCCCGAATCATTTTCTCTAAAGATTTAAATATCTTCCTACTAGGCTGTGAAAGGCATGATGCGTGAAAAAAAAAAGTCTACCTGAGAAACAAGAGGGAGACTTGTCTATAAACCAAGTAGAGTGAGGTACAGTGACAGAAGAAGTGCTAGACTAGTAAAAGGAGCTGAGTTCAAATCCTATCTGTGTGACCTTGGTGAAGTCACTTATTCTGTGTCTTTATTTCCTCATCTCTAAAATGAGGGGAGTGAACTAGATGGCCACTAAGGGCACTCCTAGTTCTAGAGCTATGAAGAGCTGCCTTCCCTTGTACTGCCTGATCTACATTAAAATGTAATTGGGAAATATTTAACAAATAAAAATGCAATAGAACATAGATAATGTTCATATGTGATTTTCTAAGTTAATATGCTCCTGCAGGGATCCCTACATAAGATTTAGTTGCCCCCCCCAGTTCTATTTGTGTGTGACACAGCTGCTGTAGACAAAAAGAAACACAATTTTTCCTTATCTGCAAAGGCAAGATCATTTTCTCATTTTTTACCATGTCAATCTCAGCCCAAATAATTGTTGCCATCTAGAGAAAATTATTCTTGTCATAATCTTTTTAAAAGGTGCTTCTTTCATTTAGTGGTCAATTTCAGGTTATTAATGAGTAGATGAAATTAGTTTGTTGATTTGAGGAGTCAATCATTCACTGATCATTTTCTCATCAGTTCAACAAACACAAGCTTTTAAATCCTCAGAAGGAGAAAAACAGGCTCCCCCCGACTTGGCTTCCAGTCTCCCAAATGAAATGCAAGGGCAGAAGCAGCAAAGACCCAAGAGCAAACACTTGGGCCTACAGAACAACACTGAACCCATGGGAAGATGAAGAAATTTTAACCTGGACAGGTTATTCATTATCTCCTAAGGAAGCCCATCATATGTCTGGACAGTTGAAACTTTGGAGAAATTCTTATGGAGTCAAAATCTGCCTCTTTGTAACTTTGACACATTAGTCCTAGCACCACTCTTGGGGATTCTATGACATAAATCTAATTATTCTTCCATGTGCCAGACTTTCAAACATTTAGTAGGAGCTAGTATGCTCCTCCCTCCCCTGGTCTTCCTACCACTTCATGTCATCTTTAAATTGAATACCCATGCTGATCTTTTCGGTGCTGGAAATCAGATAAAATCCACTGACTGTGCCTGTCCTGGCATAGCTGGTGACCTAGAAGACTGATTCCTCTCAGAACAGCATCATGTCAGAGAACTGGAAAGTTCTTTAGCTAGCATCTAGCACAGGGACTCTACTTCTGCTGCGTCATAGACCCCTTGGGTAGTCAGTCTGGTGAAACTTGTGGAAATATTCTCAGAATAATGTTTTGAATGAATAAAATAAAACATGTAGGACTACAAAGGAAACCTATTATACTGAAGTAGAGTTAATAAAATTAAAAAAAAAAAAACAAGTTGGGGCGGCTAGGTGGCGCAGTGAGTAGAGCGTCGGCCCTGGAGTCAGAAGGATCTGAGTTTGGATCTAGCCTCAGACACTTAATGCACAAACAAAAACCTAGCCGTGTGACCTTGGGCAAGTTACTTAACCCCAATTGCCCTCAGAAAAAACCCAAAAAACAAAACAAAAAAAAAACAAGTTTATGTACTCCAAGTTAAAACCTCCTGATCCAATCCAAACCTCATTTTACATAGAAGGAAACTAGTTTAACTTTTTTTTTGGGGGGGAAGGAGATTTGGTCATTTATATATGGAATAAATGGTTAAATCCTTATTAACCACATGGTCTAGCCCAAACACCTTATTCCCAGCTACAGGGGAACAACTTTGGTTTCTGACCTAAAGCAATCATTTAAATAGAGTGTATGCCATTAGTCTCCCTTAAAACAACACCATTCAAAAAAAATTTCAAAACAAAACAAAAAAAACACCATTCATCAAGTGTTCACATTTTGGTGATTACCTCTTAGTAATAAGTAGGAGCATTTATGCTAGGTGAATCATGGACAAAAAATTTTTAACTTCTCTAAGCCATTAAAAGTCTAAAGGGATAGAGATAGGCTCAGAGATCCCCAGAAGTAAACATTCCTTGGCATCTCTCCCCAACCTTCACCCCTACCATCTACTGAGGTACTGAATGTAGCCAAGGTACACAATAAACCTAGTGATTGACTAAATGATTACTGGGTCAATCATCTTCATTAATCATAAGGGTTCACGATTGCAGCAGCACAAATCTTCAGTAAGAAACTTGACCTTTCACTGGAGAAAAGATCAGAGAATTAACCAGCGGACTTACTCCACTAAGTCTATCTTGTGACCACTGAGCTGTAAGTTTTAAGGCTCCCGGAGAACCTGGACATGACATGGATTAGGTTTTATATAATAACAAGCATAGGAAAGAATTCTATGGATATTTCTGTTAAACAAAATAACCCTTGGACCTGAAATGCCCAACATACTACGAATAGATTTCTAATTTTTAGAGGCCTTTTGTACAGGTCTTTTAGTTTTAAAATTGAAGTACCTCTGGCATCCACTAATAACAATGTCACACCATCCAGTCTTAGCTTTCCGACTTCAAATATAACTCCCTGAAGACTTGCTCCTTTTCCCTTCCATCCACCCAGGTGCCCAAAGAACCTATTCCCTTCAGAAAGACTGAAGAGAATAAGAGACAGTATAGTATACTAGAATTAGATTCAGAGGACCTGGATTAAATCCTCACTGCCTCTTGCCACCTTGGGCAAGTCACCTAACCTGTCTTGGCTTCAATTTCCTCATCTGTAGAATGATGAGATTGGAATATATGGTCCCTAAAGTCCATTCTAGCTATAAAAGTCTGTGTTGTTGATAGGAAGGGACTAAGAAGAGCCATTGGAATGCCATTGGGGTCAAAAATGAACTTCTAGAGAGCAGTTTAGCAATGTGGTAAGGGCATAGACCAGACTTCAAGGGGTCAAAAAGTTAGTATGTGTTGACAAAAAACAGGCAATAAATGTACGTTTAATCTTTCAAGAGGTTTAGAAGGGAAAGGGAGGAGAAAAAGCCCACATGCTTTAAAGGAAGCAGGACTGAGGAAAATTCTGTAAGACTGAAGCTTGAGCTTGAGCCTGAGTTTGCTTCCTTCCAAAAAAGGAAGAAACCAGTGAAAAGGAAGTGATTGGAGATCAAAAAGAGAGAAGATAGTTGATGAAACAATGACCCAGGGAGACAGGTTGGAATGAAGCCAATAACCCAAAAGCAAGGCTTGGGAAAGTCAGGGTTAACAAAGAGAATGTGGGATCCAAGGGTAACAACTGGAAGAGGGTGGTGGGGAAGATGACACATACCTGAGGAAAATGGAGGCTCCCAAATCAAGGGTCACTGCGAGAGATGAGTCCAGGAGGACTGAGTATATCCTTTGGATATGTCTTAGGACTTAGAAAAGTCCCCTTAGCTGAAAGGGATAGCAAACATTATCTACCCTTCACACAGTCAATGAAATATATTTTCAGTATCTGCCACATTCCCTTCTGGCACCTCTCTGTAGTTTTATTCCAATGCTTCTTGGATACAAGAGCTCCTACTCAAAGCCTGTCCTCTGTCTCCCACACCCCCTTCAATTCTTCCATGAAACTTACCTGTCATCTTCATCTTGTGTCATATTCCCTCAGAGCCCTGAGATGATAAACGGCTTAAATTGTTGTCCCTCTTAGGTAACACATTTACAAAGAACTGGGCTTGTGGAGATAATGAAATAACCCAAAGAACTCATTGGGTATTTTAGGCATCTGAGTAGGGTCTTGGGCGAGGTAAATCACTGAGAATTCACTCAGATACCTGGGATTCTGCACTAAAGCTACCAAAGTGTTTGAGTAAAGAGCTGGAGCAAAGAGCCTTAGGAAGTTTCTTCAAGAGGAAGACTCTAATGCCCAGAAGTGACCTGAGGGGAACAGCACAAGACTTCAAAACAAATCAACAAACGTAGAATTTGGAATTCCTGACCTGGTCTCTAACACTAGCTTTTGCCTTGGTCTCACACTCCCTGACTTTACCCCCAAGTGGCCATTGCCTCCTCCAGAAAATAAACACAAGTCAATTTAACCTGTCTTGGGGATAAGGATGAAACTCCTTCACATTAGAATGAAAATGGTTGTTAGTAACTCCAGTATGATCTCTCCTAAAAGCATTTATATTTTAATAGATCTCAAAGCTTTAAGATAAAAGGAGCTACTTCTGTGGCCTTTGGGGAAAGCAAGAGGGGAAGAAGCATTATGGTATGTAAGAGGATCTTTCCTGTTTCCCTATGTCCCAGGGGAGTAGACAGTTTTTACCTATAGGTAAAGGTCAGTTCTAACTGTAACCAAGGTTTGTCCTTCTCTAGTACAATAATGATGAAGTTTCTCAAATTGATATGAAATAAAAGGATCATGAAAAATTATGGGACTGAGGGAAGAATACAAGAGGAAATTTAGGTAATGCGAAAGCGGAAGCTATCAATAAAAAAATTATTTTAAAAAAGCACGGAGGGGAATCAATGCAAATAAAAAGATCACTAAAAAGAAGCCAAACTCCTTTAAATTTAAAAATAATAATAATTAAAATTTAAAAGTACATAAAAATAAAACCAATAGTGTTTCCAGAGAACAGATAATAAAGCATAGCTCCCTTCTCATAGCAGAGACACTGGGGACTACTAGAGCAAATACTATCTATATTATTGGATATCCAGTGTTTTTGTTTAATTGTTGCTGTTGGGGGACGGTTATCTGATCATTGGAGTTCAGTGATTTCCAAGGACTGTTAGTGAAGCATACATTTCACCTCTCAGCTGAGATGATAGGGCTGTAGGTGTAGAACGAGGCATTGATCTCCACACATGTCCAATGTGCTGATCTGTTTTGCTAGATTGTACTTGTTACAAGGGAGGGGTCTGCTGGGGAAGGGAATTCATTTGGAAGTGACAGTGATGTTTTTTAAAAAGAGCTTTAATAATTCACCTCAAAAGAAAAAAAAACATGAGGGTTGAATCCAGAAATGACTGCAATCTAAAAATGAAAGACATCAATAAAATATAATTTTAAAATTCACGGAGGCAATAAATAGTAAATAGATACAAGGTAAATTTCATGTAGATGTTACCTCTCTTAATTTCCCCTCTTTGGATCTAATTCCTTCTTTTCTCTTCTCAAAAAAAAAAAGACAAAACAAACAATCGAAAAACCCCTCAAAACCTGCAGTAGACTAACCTTATTTTAGAGAATTATTTATAAGGCCAGGAGAACCTACTGCAATTATTTACTTTGTCTTGCAAATCACTTAAATGTAATGTATCTTTTCCTGGCCTTTAATCCTCTATATTAGTTTTTATCTTATCTAACTGTTTTATGAAGAAGATCACAATCCAGAATTAAAAGCCTGAAGAATCAGTCTCTGGGAATTTTTGACATATTGCTCTGCTGAAATTTTGGAGGAGGAACAAAAGTAGGAGATTTTTATGCTATTAAAAATAATTGATTTGAGGGAAGCTGATACGTAAATGACAGATATAAATGTATTGCATTGCTGAACAAACTTCCCTCCTAGATACCTCCATGTTCAGGGTGCTGATCAACTGGCTGATTGCTGTCATTACTCCATTCTGAGATAAACTGCTCAGCCATGGTGATGTGACAAGGCTCTTGTGATCTGTTGTTGCCTGCAATCTATTGGGTTAAATTTAAATAAAGAGCCCTAACTACAGTGATAATGTATAGCAAGTTTGACCAGAAATTCAAGGGAGGTCCAATGGGCACAAATGCCTAAGGCTTATACACAATATTCATTTATGAGACAGGAAAAAAAAAGATCGAGAATTTAGTCTCTTCCAATCTTCCCTCAGGCTAGCCGCCTCCTCCCTGCCGCCCCCTCCCACTCCCCATGCCCCTTCCCCTACTCATTCTGCACACAGAGTGGAAAAACAACAGGATGAGTCAATCCTCTATGGAGCTCAAAACTTAGAATTCATTAGCTGTCTCCACCTGGAATGCCAAGAGAAAAGCTGAAAGCCCTGAACCTACTCTCTGGCCGTCTCCTTTGCCTTAGACCTTCCAGACATCTCCTTGATACTTTATGTAAATATTACTGCTGTCAGTTATACTGTTTTCTCTTTTGAATCAACTGCAGAGATAATCCGTGAGCTCCACCCCACCCAGCAGCTCCAGAGTTCAGCACCTGCAGCTGCCTACCCTCTCCTCCCCTCCTGAAAGTCTCCCCCCACCTTCCTTGGGGATCCGAGGTCCTCTCCTCCCAGTAAAGTGCTGAAATGGACAGTTTCCCTTGTCAATTTCTCTTAAAAGTCTGAAATGTTTGATTCAGAATTTGCTTTAAAAAAATAGATATTTTCTCTCAAATTGCTAAATGCATGCTAAAATGCTAAATCCCCAAACTGGACCTCTACCCCTCCTCCTCTTTATTCTCCCCCACTCCTGGTATTCAAATATTACTCCCAGTCTTAAAAAATAAAAAGGCTTTCAGAACCCAGAAGCAGAAATCTGAGGTAAAGTGGGCAAAGCCAATTTCCCTTCAGTCCGACTCTTTTAGCTCTGGTAAACCCTGAGTTTGGGCTGCTAGCCTCCTGCCTCTCCTGCTTGCCGGCCTAAGCCTGTCAGACTGTGAGGGCTTAAAAATCTAGAGGCCAGAAACAGTTTAAAAATGGAGGAAAAAATACAAACTCCTTTATTTTCCAGAAAGCAAAGTCCTTCTGAGGTTTCATCGGTGATAGCAAAAAGCAGATCTTTCATGAGGACTAATTACTGTGGGGGTGCAAAGAACTATAAAATCAAAACCAAAAAAGGTCCCAAAAGCCCCCAAGGTCTCAGTGCTTGGTTGAAATGCCTGCCCCTGTTGATTGACTCACTGATAAGAAATGATACATAAATTTCCACTCAGAAAAGGGAGAGCTGGGGTTTTGCATGCAGATCATCCTGACCTTTTCAACAGCACGATTTGTTTCTGTGAGGGCGGCAGTTGCCATGTGTGTCCAGCATGTCAAAGGTCCCTTATTCCAAACCTTTCCAGTACTTGTCACGATAAAGAAAAAAAAATGGTCATGATTCACCAACCAGTCAATAACATGAACCCAGTGCCCACTGTATGCCCAAAACAGCAGGAGGCCAACATTAGCAGTTTAAGGTGCTATCTCCATCAATTAATTAACTGCCAATTAAAACCTGAATTTTCCCAATAGGCTAGGCAGAGTACTGACCATAGAGAGCATTAACTCCTGCCCTTGAGATGAAACTCCAGTCCCTAAAACATATGTGAATACTGGACTCCTTCCAGCTTTAAATTTCAGAGATTGAGTAACTGAAATTCTGTAAACACTGAAGATGCACCAAAGATGCAGAGTTTTTCCCCTTAAAAAATAAATGAAGCTGGCATTTTCCACAAATGATAAACATATCATCATGGTAGTTAATTTTGCCTTTTTCCCCTCAGACCTATTGAAATCAGTAGCTGGAGGGAAAGGAGAAATGATGTTTTATATCACAACGTTTCATAATAGTCATAGGAGTCTAGATTAGAGCTGAAAGAGCTTTAGAAATTCTCCAGTCTCACACATTTATTCCATCACCAAACTGTATATTTGGTATCTGATGAGCAGCCTAGCTCAATTCAGAAAGGCTCATCACTGTATGGGCTTCAGAGTAATGAATTCGTCAGCTACCGAAACTCTCAAAGCCCTGAGATCTAAGAAGGTAAAGAAGAGTTGCGTATCTGGCAAGGGCGGAAGGTGCACCAGTGACGTCAATGAAATCTTAGAAGCACTGAAATAGCAAAGTAGTTGAGATGATAGACAGTCTGGTCAATATAAACCATTATTCTGTAATAAGCGAAGTCAGTAATACGTCAGTCCACACTAAGGAAAGCTTGCATTAATAAAAATGCTTAGGGAATGAATGAGGCTTTCTATTTATTCAGATTTTCTGAATGAAGGGTTAACCCCAGACTTCCAGCTGCTTTTGTTGCTGAAGATCTTTCTAAAACGAATCTGCTTCCCTACCTTAGTAAGTATGCTCTAAGGACCATCTGGGAATCTTTCTTGGATGACTTTGCAGGGGGGCCCAAGGGCAGGATTCTGGCAGTGTGTGACTTGGGGTGCAGACAGCAGGGAAACTGGAACTGGTGTGCCTACTGACCCCAGGACACACCCAAAGCTTTCACATCAGCTTCTGTTCTTGTGACTTTCCTCTTTCTGATAAAAGTCAAGTGCAGAAAAAAAAAAAATGATTAATTCTGGTGCATGGAGATTTCTGGTTAAGTAAACTCTAATAGGTACCCCATGAATTCTTTCCCTAACCCCACCTGCCTCTGTTTCTTTGCCACCATTCTCAAACTTTCAATGGGTGGGGGAGATGAAGGAGAGATGAGATACCTTCGGAAAACATCTTGAAGATATCTAAATGCAATTACAGAACATAATAGGACGCAGCTTGTTTTCTTAACAAGAGACACCAACCAACAAACTATCCTTTACATTTGATGAGACCTTTGATCCCTCTGGGATCTGCTGTCAAAGGGCTACAGCTGACATGAGATTATCACTATGAAATTAAACCTGTTTTCTCAAGCATGGTACATTCTGTCTATGTGAGTCTGAACAGTGTAGTAATTAAGTGTCCATTATTGGATTGTGTTTAACACTGCAAAGAGGATTTTTCCAGCTTTCCCTCTTCTGCATATTATTTGAATTGTGGAGGAGGGGGCAGGGAAGATTATACATTCCTCCCAAGCCACGATGCATCAATTTCCTTGAAAATCTGAGTTATTGAACCCGGAGTCAGAAAGATACCTTTTGGATTTTAAGCATTCTGCAAGAAAAAAAAAACTCAATTACCAGGGGTTTTCTAGCTTGTTATTCTTCTGCCCATCAGGTGATCTTTCCGGCAGCAGCAACCATTTTATATCAGACTGTTTCATATGGTTTAAGTTAAGAAGGTGTTCACCCGAGTGGGAGAAGCAGCCGTTAGGAAAAACAGTGGATGTAATTTTATTTGCCACCAAACAATGTGCCTGTTGGGATAAACCAAGTGTGACCCCAAGAATTGTCCAGACAAATGAACTGGCAAAAGAACAGCCAAGAAGCATTGGGGGTGGGGGGGGGGGAGTCCCTGAAGTAGCCAATGTATTTTTAATTAAAATCTCTTACCTTAAATTAACCTAGCCACTAACCACACCTTTTTATCTTTAATACATTTTTTTACAGCTTTACACATATTATCTTATTCCTTCAGAAAGACTTTCAACTTATCAGGAAGAAGGATTTTTGAAGGGACAGGGGGAAATCAAAGATATTCCTAAAATGATGAGAACTGGAGAAGAGAAAATTATTTAAAAAAAAAAAAAAAACACTCCCCAGCAGTTTTGTTAACTTGAAAGTTTGTGCCAAAAAAAAATCTATGCATTCTACAAATTTCTTCATTCAAAAAGCATTTATCAAGTACCCTACCTGATCTAGGCCCTGTGGCAAAAAATGAATGAGGCATGGTCCCTGCCTTCATTAGAGTTCCTGATCTGCTAGGAATATAAACTAGGTAGTAAAATAAAACAAAGTAGAGTATGGCAGATGTCAGACCAAAGGAACAAACGCAATGCCATAGAGATCTGAAGGAGAGATAGAAGAGACACTTCTGGCTATGGAGGGATTGTAGAAAAGTTAGCATTTTGACTGGGCCTTGAAAAGGTGAGTGAAGATTGAGAGCAGGACACTATTGGCTTGGATGGACAAATTCAGTATCTGCTGGGGCACAGCACATCTGGTCTGGCTATAGTACAAGGTAGGTGTGGAGAAGAACAGTGTTAGGCTTTCATACAAAATAATGAAGAAAATTAAGTGGCTGGGCAGTAGGATGTCTTTTAAAAGTAGTTATTTCCAGTTAGGTGCCAATTAAATGCTTTATTCAAACCCCCATTTTTACACTAAAATCTGATTGGATGTTGACATGTGTTCACTCAGTGCCAGAAGCCTGGTTCTGGCACATCATGCCTTCCTTCCTGCTTGAACCCCCTCCAAGAATGAACATCTTTATTCCGGGAATAAATGGAGTCTGCTGAAAGCTTAGTGTTTAAAGCAACTCTTTTGCAAATGCTGCCTTTCTGAAGGGGGTCAAGGCCACTAAAAGCAAACACAATGAATCTTGTTCAGCTAGTCCGTACAAAGATGTTGGGGTAACTTTTAAAATGAGAATTTTTAAAGATAGGTATTTTAAAAGGTGCACATGTTCTGACCCAACGAGGAAAAGAAACACCAGAATCACTACCATAAGGTTAAATTACAAGCAATTATTTTCATAAATTATCTCCTTTCCCTTCATTAATAGCAAAATAAATAGATTCCTTCTCCTTTTAGACTTCCCCATGTACTGGGGATGCTTGGGCAGTATTGACACCTGTGAATAGAACACTGAAATGCTGAACCAGAAATAGATCTGATTATGGTACTCCCTAAGGTGCATTTACCTTCTCCCCACTCCAGTTTAGAAAATTCCTTCATAAAGGAAATTCAAGTTGTCTGTTTACTAAATATTAAGAGTTTGGGAAACAAGATGAGACACTGAATGGATCTATATCATGCTTGGATCATTTGTGTAGTTACTGACGATAGGAAATCGATCACAATTGCAAAATACTGAGTACCTGAAGCACAGTCTGCCTTTCATTTGTGTTCAAAGTTTCTTTTTCACTGAATTTAAGTTATGGAAGGAACATTATACCTTAATTATGTTTTCAATCTGCATTTTTTCTCCCTTTATTCCTTAACATTTCTTCAGCACGGTGCTGAGGTTTTTGTTTTGGGCTTTTTTTCCTCCTAACTAACCTGCTTACATACTATGATGTGAAAATCCTATTCAATCTGCAGAGTAAAAAAAAAAAATGCAACTCCCAACTGCACACACTGCTGATGGGGTATGGAGGCTTTTACGGATACTGATTATTCTCCGGGACGCTGGAGCTAGAGGCTGATTTCTCTGAAGTGGTCTCCAAAACTACCGAATCTTTCCCTGCTTCATTCTACCCTTTCCTATTTACAGCCTACCTGGGGTGAGGGTGGCACAAACCGCCA